>JAOEGL010000014.1:5637180-5856064 GCA_034509955.1 Urosaurus nigricauda
ATCTATGAGGGTACTGTATGTCGGCTAGCCCTACTTCCCACTCTCTGGAAGCTCCAGAAGTCTTGCTACAGAGATAGTAAAACTTGAGATTGTGTTCTCTGGGAAAACATCTGCACAAGCATTACTTGGAAGTAGAACATAAAAGCTACCACCCTCCATTTTATACACTTCTTCCCAAGCTGCTACTACAGAGGTTTGCCAGCTTCAGAAGCAAGAACTCAACTGTTGAACTTGCTTGGCCATCCTAGCCATTTCACTGGGTAATGCTTATTTCTACCCCGTCCTTTTGTAGCTAAAATTTTTTCAATCCTGTACACATGGTCCTCTGCAGTGTTAATTTTTTGTAATTCTTCAGGATAAAAGCTGCCAACCACAGCTTCATCATCATAATCTTTCAGCAGAAACACAGGCCTATCTGCTTTTCTGATGACATTGTCCACAATGAATATCTCTGTGGTAAAATTCTGTTCCTAGCCTTTAGTAAATATTCCCTTGCTTTTAGAAATCCTCACATGGTCTCTTTTTCTGAGCATTGACACTTCTTTTCTTTTGACAGGGGGCCCATAAACTGTTTTCCACACTGCTAGATCATTGGAATCATTGACTTCAACAGGTCTTGCTTTGATAGTACGGTGGAAACTATGATTATAACTTTTTATAAACAATGGGAGGACATCAATATAGGTGAAGGTATTATTAGCTGTGAAATACCTCCACATTTTTGTTTTTAAAGTTCTATTAAACCGCTCAACAACCCCAGCTTTAACTTCGTTATTGTTGACAAAGTGATATACCCCATGTTGTTTTAAAAGGTTACTTACAGGCTTGTTGAAGAACTCAGGGCCATTATCAGTCTGTAACTTTCCAGGTTTTCTTTCTGTGAAAATAGTGTTAAAGGCCCCCCTCACTTCTCTACCTGACTTATCCTTCAGAGCCACAGCCCAAGCATATTTTGAAAGGATATCTATCACTGTTAAAATGTACTTGTAACCCCTGTTATACTTAGAAAATTGTTGCATGTCAACTAAATCAGCCTGCCATTGAGAATCCACTTTAAATACAATGGTCTTGTTTCTTTTTAAATGGACCCTGGCTGGCCTATGTAGTGTATAGCTGTCCTGTTAGGAAAGCCATCCAGCAACTTCTCCCTTCCCGATGGATTTACTCTGTTTTTTGGCCTCTAGAAAGAGGGGATAAACACCCCCAAAGCTTCCAACTTCTTCAGGGCCATAATATATTTTCTTTAGAATTTTTTCATGTTCTGACATTTTGTCAGCTTAAGTAAATATGAACACACAGGTATAGAACAAACCATTTTTATTCCAAATTATGTGAACCACATCTAATCCTCAGGCTTGAAGGAAATACATGAAACACACAATATATTTACATTCTGAGAGTTCCCGACTTGAAGATTCTTCACATCACTTTCATGCAGACCCGCCTCCTGTTGACAAAAACATTTAAATCACCTTTTAATTTTTTTAAAAAGCAGCTTTGCCTCCACCTCACATCCACCATTTCTCTCTCTCTCTTTTAAAAAAATAACACATACACAATACAAAAACTCTTACCGGTAAGCTCTCGTAACCCACAGCTGTCTTTTCAGAGTTGTCCAACAAGGCACCCTCCAATAGGTCATCAAGGAGGGACTGGTTAGCAGATCCAGCTGGGTCAGACTCCCCCACCATCCTCTGAATCTTCTGGGGGTCTGTTTTACCAAACACATTGTCTGCCTTTTCCAGATCAGAAATAAGATCTTTCCATCTTCGGGAAAAGTGTTTTCAGGTCACAACCACAATCACACTCTAGATCAGATCCATTATCAGGGCCATCTATACTCCCATTCACCGATCCCTTGACTTTAGCACCAGGGTCTTGGCCTGCTGAAAAAACAAACACGGGCAAATTCTCCACTGCAGCCACTTCCTTACCAGCATTGGTTTTCAGGTCTGCAGGAGTTGGTGAGGGAGGCTTCACAAATTCTCCCCGGTGTTCGATATGCAAGGGTATCAGCCCTGGTGGCGCAGTGGTTAAATGCCTGTACTGCAGCCACTCACTCAAAACCATAAGGTGGCGAGTTCAAGACCAGCATAAGGGCTGAAGCTCGACTCAGGCTTGCATCCTTCCGAGGTTGCTAAAATGAGTACTCAGATTGTTGGGGGGCAAATAGCTTACAGTTGTAAACCGCTTAGACACTCCTTAAGGGTATGAAGCAGTATATAAATGAAGCTGCTTGTTTGTTTTGTTTTGTACCGGGGGGGGGGGGGGTTTGGAAAAACCCACAGGGCCTGAATGTAGTGGGGGAAAAGAGGAGAATCTACGGGGCCACATAGATTCTTTGTAGGATGCCTTCTTTTTAGGAATTTTTTTTTTTTTTTTTTTTTTGCAGAAGGCCTGGAAAAACTCACAAAGCTCAGGGTAGTGGTGGCTGACTCCATGCTGGCTTCTCTGAACAAGTCTGGGCTTGCCCAAAGGCTTCCTGTACAAAGCAGGCCCCAAACCACAGAAGGGGCAGGGGGGATGGCTCCTGTGGGATCTCTTCCAGCGGGCGTATCCACCCGACTTACTCTAAGGGACCAGAAATTAAATACAGAATTTGACCCAATGGACTATGGGAGACTCGATTAGACTAAGGACTGAATTGTAGCTGGTTTTAATTGATGGTTTGATGTTTTTAGGATCTTTTAGACTGTATTGCTCTGTAATTGTATTTTAATATATGCTGGAATCCTGCCTTGATCCAAAGGGAGAGGCAGGAAACAGAAATTAATAAATATTATTATTATTATTATTATTATTATTATCCTCGCCCCATGATAGCCTCAGCTAATCAGGAGCGTTGCTGAAACAGCCTTCTGATTGGCTCTTTCAAACCACCAGGGTCACATGACTCCCTTCAGACGCCCCACCTACAGACGGGGATTCCTGCAGAGGGGTGGGCTATTAGGCCTGGGGGCCAGATATCCAGTGGAGGCAGGACTTCATGCAAGGGGCCGGATATCCTGTGAGGGAGGGCCTTCCGGCAGGAGGCCAAATGTCCAGGGAGGGTGGGACCTCCGGGGCAGGGCACCCATCAGTGGGCAGGGCTTCTGCGTTTGACAAGAGATGCCACCCTATACTACTCATGCTCCTTTTTATTGCTTAAAAACACTTTAATATTAGTCAGAGAAAAGAATAAACCTTGAAAAACATGTCAAAATGCTGTTTAAAAGCAAGTGCAAAACATAATTTATAAGCTAACTTTGTTATGCTCAATGTGTTACTTCTAAAATGTTGCATTGCCACACCCTTGTTACCAAAGCTATAAATTGTTATTGGCAATGCCATTACTTGCAAGTCTTTACATTTAAACTCTGCCTAGCCTTGTTTGATGAACAGCTCCCGAAACCCAAAAGTTGAACATTCTCAAGAATATGTTTTATTTAACTTTAGCTTCAGAACACGAACAGTTTAGACTTTTGGACATCTTTGTGGTTGTCAAGCAAAGAAGTTGAAAATCTCATCCCAGGTGGCCAATTGCCAAACATCAACAAGTACTACTTATACTGCTCACTAACATATTTCAAATGTTAAATCCATTCTTTGCCAACATGTCAAAACAGCCTAATATAAAAATGACACATCAAAATAATAATAATAATAATAATAATTATTATTATTATTATTATTATTATTATTTCCAGCCCACCCCTCTGAACAGGCAATCAGGGCGGGGTACAACAGGATTAAAACAACAACAATTAAAAGCTGATAACAGGCACTCCTGACTGTCGCATTCACCTGACTAGTCATGTGAAGCGACGAGTCAAGAAGTACCCCCAGACTGCGAACAGAGTCCTTTGAGGAAAGTGTGACTCCATCGAGGACTGGGGATTGTATTCCCAAACTGGATTTCGGGCCTGTAACTGTAAATACCTCTGTTTTGTCTGGATTGAGATTCAATTTGTTTGCCCTCATCCAATCCATTACCACTGCAAGGCAGTCATTGAGAGGAGAGATGCCACCTGAGGTCTGAGCAGACGATCTGGTCATGGAGAAGTATATCTGAGTGTCATCAGTGTATTGGTGACACTGAGCTCCATGCCTCCGAATGATCTTGCCCAGCGGCTTCATATAAATATTGCATAGCATCGGGGACATAGCGTCTAGATCAAGGGAAGTAATAGTGCCACTCTATTCTACTTTGGTCAGGCCCCACCTGGAATACTGTGTTCAGTTCTGGGCACCACAATTCAAAAAGGATGTGGAGAAACTGGAGTGGGTCCAAAGGAGGGCGACTAAAATGGTGAAGGGTATGGAAACCAAGCCCTATGAGGACTGCCTTAGGGAACTGGGGATGTTTAGCCTGGAGAAGAGAAGGTTAAGAGGTGATATGATAGCCCTGTTCAAATATTTGAAGGGATGTCATATTGAGGAGGGAGCAAGCTTGTTTTCTGCTGCTACAGAGACTAGAACGCGGAACAATGGATGCAAGCTGCAGGAAAAGAGATTCCATCTCAACATTAGGAGGAACTTCCTGACAGTAAGGGCTGTTTGACAGTGGAACACACTCCCTCGGAATGTAGTGGAGTCTCCGTCCTTGGAGGTCTTTAAGCAGAGACTGGATGGCCATCTGTCGGGGATGCTTTGATGGAGATTTCCTGCAGGGCAGGGGGTTGGACTGGAGGGCCCTTGTGGTCTCTTCCAACTCTATGATTCTATGATTCTATGACAGGATGACGACTTGAGGGAAGCGACAATTAAGCCCGATTTTAGAAGAGCAACTGTCCGCAAGCATCACCCTTTGGGATCTGCTGTAGAGAAAGGACCGGAACCACCGGAGCATGGTACCACCAATTCCTAACTTCCTTCAGCTGCTCCAAAAGGATGGAATGGTCTATGGTGTCAAAAGCCGCTGATAGATCCAAGGTGCTGCCTATGGCGAGTTCTGTCGGACGAGAGCTGAGTCTTCCACCATTTGCGCTCTAGGCGTTGTCCAACCCGCTTCATCTCCCTGGGTTTCCGATTGAAAGCGGGTTGGAAAGGGTGCTCGGGAGCGATTGTGTTGATAGCCCTGGTGATGTCAGTGTTCTAAGTGTCAACCAAGGCTTCAATAGAGTACATCAATAAATGCCATTGTTGCCAACTAACAAAAGTTACGTAATACTAAATACATTTGTATGTCAGCAGATCCTGCCAGTATTTCAGTACTATTGCTTATCAATTAATAAACAAGTTCCATATAATAGATAATGATCAACTATTGACCAAGATGAAATACCATTGCACATCTGTAACTAAATATTGACATCAAATTATATCAGGTTTCAGTTTATGAGAGTGTTCAGCAAATATTCAAGCATTCAGATGATCTCCAATAAATGCTCAATGAAAAAAAAAAAACATATAGAGAGAAGAAGAACCTCAGTATTGGGAAATTGTGTGTAATGCTTGCTTTTGATAAATTTTCAAATGCCTTACACATTGCTTGATGATGGACCACTGAGAAATTTTGATTTTGCCAAGTATTAATAAATGAGGTTACAAGTAACAGCAACAACAACAAAACAACAACAACAAAACAACAACAACAAAAACCCAACTCCCTAATGAGGAAACTGCTTTACCAGAATGGAAAGCAACAAGTTTAGGTAGGATGACAAATTCACTGGAGTTTTTCTATGCTTCGGTGAGAAAATGAATTATCCCCATGGATTAAAATATGCATGTAAAGTTTTCTTTTTCTTTTTAACAAAAATATTCTGTAAAAGCATTTTGCCTTTAGTTTTACATCTCACACTCATAGTATTTTGCCCTGCCAAGTTTTTCAGTTTGCAATTCATTATTTAGACAAATTCTTATCACTGAGGATATTTGTCCTGTGTCATTATGAATTTTGGCCTGCTGCTCTCAGCAGCTTAGCTTTTGGAATGGCCATGAAAGAGGGAGAAGAGAAGAGAAGAGAAGAGAAGGTGTTTGAGTTTCCACCCATGAAATGTTCTTGTCCTTCATAGCTGTGAGAGATACTTAGGCCATATTTTTGTGCAAATGAGAGGCAAACCTGCCCATATTCTCTGTAAAAGAAATACAAAGTTACAGGGTAGTTATCTAACATATCTTCGCTTAAAACCAGAAAACCGATCCAGATTCCTCAGTGGTCACTTAGTCTTTGTTACACAGTGATGACATCACTGGTATTTTGTGCCACTTGAGAGTCAGAAAGTGGTGAGTGCCCTGGACTGAGACTGGAGAGACATGGGTTGAAAATTTCAATTTGAAGGTGTTCTGGGATCAGATGTTTTTAACCCACTTAATCCATAAGGTGTATGGTTGAAATATGTATATGAAAAATGTTCTCAATCATTTCATCTGTGCTACGATGTTGAGAAACCCCATTGGAGAACTGACAACCACTGTGTGATTTTTGTTCCCCATGTATTTTATTTTTAATGTGAAGTCGAAGGCTTTCATGGCCAGCATCCATAGTTTTTTGTGGTTTTTTTGGGCTGTGTGGCCATGTTCTAGAAGAGTTTGCTCCTGACGTTTTGCCAGCATCTGTGGCTGGCATCTTCAGAGAAAGATCTTCAGAGATCTCTGAAGATGCCAGCCACAGATGCTGGTGAAACATCAGGAAGAAACTCTTCTAGAACATGGCCACACAGCCCCCCAAAAACCACAAAAAACTATATTTTATTTTTCTTCCAAGGTTTCCATAATTTGTGGAAAACTAATTTGTTTTCTATTTCTTTTTGTTACGTGAAGCACACACGTACGTGAAGCTGCTGCAGCACCTACTAGGGGCAAAGACGGGCAGCACTGAGCCACCCGTCTGTCGAGCCCCTTATTTTCAACAAAGTAGAAAGACTTCCCAGTTGTTGTGCTCCAGCTAAGGAATACCCTTGCTTAGGATAGTGTTAGTGGTGTCAGCACTGGCCATTCCTGTCCCAAGCAGTTAGAGTTAGAATGCTGTTAGTGACTTAAACTGGTGTACACGTTGTTACACAAGGGGTTGCGCTTTCTGGCATGTTGTGAAAGGGTGGCCATCACAATCTAGGTTACACAAGCAGTGTAACCATTGGGCAACAAGTGAGCATGGGGTGTAGCTGCCTTTTATCTAACTGGTTGTACAATGGTGTGATCTAGTATAGCTCTGGCATGGTGGAATAGCAGCACAGCTACATTGACATCAATTTATGTTACGCAACCACAGAATAGGATCTCAGCTTGAAAACTCAGTTTCCTTCCATGATATCACAGTAGCCCAGCCAATGGTAGGAGCAGAGACAGGAGCTGGCAGATGAGTTAATAATAGCCAGTATTTAATTTCCTATTTTTAAATGGTGTAAGGTTTTGGTTTTGTCTTTTGGATTATATGTTGAAATGAACTCTAATAACTGGTTACTTAGCTCTTCCCTGGGACTGGGAGTTGATCTTGATCTTCCTGGAAGAAGATTTATGTAGTACTTTTCAGCTGTAATTTGACACCCAAGAAGTAAAATGATACTTAAGCTTTAGTTCCTATTTGAAAAGGCAGCGATTCTGTAAGTTAGACTCTGGTCAACAGATCTCCCGTGAGCAACCTTACAGCTGCCATGGCAGTATGAACAGGCAATCTTGGAGAAACTTTGCAACCAGGCAGCTTCAAGCCCAGCCAGCCAACTCCCGTGCCCAGATGCTGCTACTTGCAAACAGAGTTATGCTTTTCAATCCTATGACTGCCAAGTACTGCTGCCACCATATGTGCCCACAGTTGATGCCTTTGCCTGCCAGAAGAGGAGGAAGGCAAGGGAATATTTCACACCAGAGCTGGCAGGATCATATGCAGCAGCCAAGAATTCAGGGCATTTGCAAGAGAATAGGAAACCTGTCCAATGAAAAGGCAAGGAGTTCTAAGAGGTGCTGGGGGTTGTTGCTGCAGTCTAAGGCACAATCCATGAAAATGCACAGTAGAATTTCAGCGCTTCCACTCTCAGGCTTCCACTAATTTTTGCTTTCCAGGTATTTTGGACTTCTGCAATTTCTAACCATTAGCTAGGCTGGCCTTGCCTTTTTGTAGTTGAAGTCCATATGATCTGTAGAGCTGTAGAGCAGAGGCAGCAGGAAAAGTGAAATACTGCATTCGAAATAGCCCTGAGTCTGCAATACCTAAGCATAGGTCGAAGTTGATTTGAAGGCAGTTAACAACAAGATTTTCCTGGCAATATGCCCTTGGATTGTGGGCAAAACTGTAAGGGAGTCACTTTTACTCCCGCAACTTCCAAAAGTTATTGAAACTGGGTGCTCTGAATAACATTCACAGATCAGCAACATACTATTCTCTGCAGTGTTAGGGCCAGAACCTGAGACCTGTGGACTGGTTCATTAGATGTCATAGACCATTCCATCCTTTTGGATTGGCTGAGGGAGTTAGGGATTGATGGCACCGTGCTTCGGTGGTTTTGGTCCTTTCTCTACGGCAGATTCCAAAAGGTGAGGCTCAGGGACAGTTGCTCTTCTAAAATCAGGCTTAATTGTGGCATCCCTCAGGGCGCCATCCTGTCCCCGACGCTATTCAATATTTATATGAAGCCGCTGGGCGAGATCATTCGGAGGCATGGAGCTCAGTGTCACCAGTACGCTGATGACACTCAGATATACTTCTCCATGACCAGATCGTCTGCTCAGACCTCAGATGGCATCTCTCCTCTCAATGACTGTCTTGTGGTGGTAATGGATTGGATGAGGGCAAACAAATTGAATCTCAATCCAGACAAAATGGAGGTACTGACAGTTACAGGCCCGAAACCCGGTTTGGGAATATAATCCCCAGTCCTCGAAGGAGTCACACTCTCCTCGAAGGACTTTGTTCGCAGTCTGGGGGTACTTCTTGACTCGTCGCTTCACATGACTAGTCAGGTGAATGTGACGGACAGGAGTGTCTGTTATCAGCTTCAGCTGATACGCCAGCTGAGCCCTTTTCTAGATGCGAGGTATCTGGAAACTGTGGTACACGCATTGGTAACCTCATGTCTGGATTACTGTAATGCGCTCTACATGGGGCTACCCTTGTGCTTAACCCGGAAACTACAACTGGTTCAAAACATGGCAACCAGGCTTGTCAAGGAACACCTAGGAGGGAGCACATAACACCCGTGCTTAAGTCTCTCCACTGGCTGCCGATTAGTTTCTGGGCAAGGTGTGGGTTTTAACCTTTAAAGCCCTACATGGCTTGAGTCCATCCTATCTTAGGGTGTATGAACCCCTCCACACACTTTGGTCCTCTGGGAGGAACCTGCTACAGCCTATGAAGACCAGGCTGATGCAGACCTCCCAGAGGGCCTTTTCAGCTATCGCCTCCAAGTTGTGGAATGACCTGCTGGATGAGATGCGTCTCATTTCATCCATCAATGGCTTCAAAAAAGCCTTAAAGACGCATCTCTTCCAGAAGGCCTTCCCAGACAATGTTTAACATCTCCCGGCTCCAAATTCAAGATTTAGACTTCTTCCAGCCTTCCTCCTCCATGATTTCAGCCCACCCATACAGCTCAAGAATTTTTAGGTTTGATATTGATATGTTTTAACGCATTGCTGATTTAATTTTATTTTAAGGGGTGGGAGGTGGGGATGGGATTGTTCTATTTTAATTGTTATTGTTTTAATCCTGTTGTACCCCGCCCCGATTGCCTGTTCAGAAGGGCGGGCTAGAAATAAAAATTATTATTATTATTATTATTATTATTATTACTAGATGTCACAAGAATGAGGCAGGCAAGGGTTGAAAGAACCGCTTGTGGGCTGGTTGACTGTGGAAAGGAGCACAACAGTAATCTGAATAAAACCCAGCTAACCAGTTAATAGGGCCCTTATTCCCACTTATTGTGAATTTGATTTCTGAACTGAATCAGTGAATCAGTTCAACAGCAGAGCATGGTTCACATTATTATTTGTGCTGGAGGAGGCAGGCCAAGGAGGACGGGGAGGACGGAGGGGCAGGCCGGGGAGGACAGAGTGAGAATGGAGAGGTAGGCTGGGGAGGATGGAGAGGTAGGTCAGGAAGGACAGAGAAGAGGCAAGGGATGGGAGAAGGCAGCGAAAGAATGCTGGGGACGGAGAGGCAAGGGGTGGAGAGGCTGGTGATGGGAGAAGGCTGAGGCCATTTCAGCTGCCCACGCCCACCCCGTCACAGGGAGCGGATTTGAATCCACATGGTTCCCTTTGGGCTGAATTGATTTATTTCGAAATAAATCGATTCAGCCCAAAAGAACAAAAACAAAACAAAACAAAAAACCCCAAACCAGCATCTTTTTGACGCAGGTTAAATGGGTCAAAAGCATGCTCCCCTTTTTGGAATTGGTTCAGCAATTCAAATTAAGTGGGAATCCTGCTCCTTTAAACTGGTTCGAACCAAATAACAATCCAGTTTAAAAGGTAGTGGGAATGAGGCCATGGTGTCTGAGAGACACAAAAACTCCCATTCTTACCAGATTTGCAGGTAGCAAAATGCACCTGCGAGTTGCAGTGGTTGTTGCCATTCCCGCTCTTCACATGCCACATGGCCTTCCCAATAAAACATGTGACATGTGACAATTGTTCCCAAGCAATATGCAGCAAGAAGGCTCATATATTGTGATTCCAGTACTCTGCTTCCTGCCTTGCCCCAAATAATACGTAACATAAACATTTTCTTTATATAGTCGTCTTCTGCATGCATCTACTTGACCATGTCTCACTCTCCTCTTCTCATACCTGTTTTTTTGGTGTTCCAGTTTTACACAAGCACTATAATAATGAGTCCCAGGGCCAGATGAGAATGGGTAGAGATGAGTGCCCAGATTTTCAAACCACCTCACAGACAAAAATGACATTTTTCTCCTTCATTACCTCTGAGATTGGTCTCCTCAAGGAGTTCAGAAAAGCATAGCACTTCCCTTAGAATGCATCCACTGGCCTGGGACCTGGCAACTCTAGCTTAAAGGCACCAACATAATTTAAAATGGCAGCATGCAGCCACCCACCTCTGCTGCCATGCAGCGCGGAATAATAAGGCAGCCGCTTCAGATGAGTTAAATAAATAATTACTTTATTTTTTCATTGTTTTGTTTTTCCTGCCGGAGATGTGGGAAAACAGGCTGTGAAATTTTCAGTCTCCTATACCAGAATAACCTGGTTGGATAGTACACTAGGCAACTTGGTGGTTGGAGGGTACCACTTGCTGCCTAGCCACAAGCAGAGCAATGTCTTGGTCTGGCCCTATTTCCAGGTAATGGAAACTGTGGTGGTGCAGGAGGAGATTCCTTCCAATGAAGGAAAAGGCTCTCGGAGGACGCAGCGTTGGGGGACTCTACAAACCAGGGGCCAGATTTAGGGAGTGAGTGCACACTGAAAAAATTATCACTTTTGTGTGAAATTTTATTTTCAATCAGAAGGAAATTTCTGTTGGAAGCTCCTTCCAGCATTCAAAAACCTCCCTCCCCTTGGGAATTATTTTTGGTAGTCGACATAGCAAAGACTAAACAATAGAATACGTAGAATAAAAAAAATCAAATAAATTTAGTCATAAATATTTTTTCCTCATAAAGATAATACTAAATAGTAATGATTTTGGAGAGGAATACAAAGTAATAATTGATAAAGCATATATAAAGGTGAGAAATAAGAAAAATCTTAGAACTAGAAAAAAACTTCACATAGTAAGGCTGTAACTGCAAATGTGTGAGAATGGAAGATTAAGAAATTAAAATGAAGAAATAATTATTGTTTGTAGGTATAACTATAGATATGGAAGGAAGAATGAATGAATGTATATTATGTGTACTAGGATATTCGGGGTAATGCTAAGTAAAAATAATAGAAAATATTCATTATAGTAAATATATAAGAATAAAACAATAGTAAATTAGCACTATTGTAAATAACTGAAGGATTAAGGTATGTATATATGATTTACGTATTGAAGATAATTATAAGAATTTACAAAATGTATCAACCCCCTATTCATCTACTGTACATAACTGTTTGTTTGTTTGTATGTAATTTGGTTTATTTTTATTTTTATTTTTTTCTAATTTTTAATATATATATATATATATATATATATACACACACCCTCCCCTTGACACATCTTGAACTGATGTATTTCAGAATGCCATCCTCTCATTCTACTGCAACCGTAGAACAGGACACTGTAGGATTTCTGGTGTGTTTTAACATATCCAAAGCTGGCTTAAAGGGACATACTTGATAAAAATAAAAATACAGGGATCTAATTTTCATGCAGTCTTGACAGTACTTCGTTTTAAATGCACGGAATAATTTTGACTTCTTGGCAGATGGCAAGCATCAAACTTTCATTTCTGATGCACATTCTTTCTCTGTGACTCTGAACAAGGGAATTGTCAGGTAATCAGCTCCACTGGAGATTAACTCTCAAATGAAGATGAAATAAATATATAAATAAAATAGGGGATGCAGAGCTAGCAAAGAGAAAGCAGTGAACATTATCTAGTCATATCTTGCTAGGAAAGCCCTCCCCCCCTCTTTTGTTAACCATGGCACTTTATCCACCTGGATTTTATTATTAGTGTGATTCATGATGGTTTGTGCCAAGTCTTTTCACTAAGCATGGCAGGAAAATAGATGCACTCAGCATGAAGAAGGCATTTGAAAGTACTGTATATTTTAGGATATGTCCTGGAAACAGGGTGAAACCTGGTTCTATTTTTAATTTTCTTGGCCAGGTACATAGACTTTCAGAAGTTCCCTAGATTTACAATTAGCACCAAATAGACTGAAATTATTTTCATTCATTCATTCATTCATTCTTACTGAAACTGAGATAAACAGATTGCCTAAAAACTGCGGGCTGGAAGCGCCTGTTTTAACTCCAGACAAAGGGACACCACAGCAACAGAGCCATGCAGTGTCCCTCCGGAGTAAAAAGAACCGGGTTCTTTTTATGGTGTCCGGTGTACATCATGAGTGCGCCATTGGTGCACTGATGACGTAAGGACGCGCAGCGATGTCTGTATGTTGTGTGTCCCTTACGTCATCATGGTGGTGTCCGTGTGGATGGAATTCCACCATGTTGCTGCCATAATGATGTGCTAGGGTTAGGGAGTGTGTGGTTGGTGCGTGCTCCCTAACACTAGTATCGGTGGCAGCACACCACTTTTGGCCCATCTGTCTCGGGCCATTCTTTAGCTATGTCAAATAAAACTTTCCACTTTTTTCCAGCCACTTTTAAAACTCTCTTTTTGCCAATTTTGCCTCCTAGCCCTTCACTTGCTCTTACCAGTTTCTCTTGATATCAATTGATATCATCCTCTAGACAAATCTGACTGACCACATGGTTCTATGATGCCATGCCATTCATTGTGTGATCCCTTAGCGAGTTGCTGGTTCTAAGGGTAGGCGGTATTGGGGTGGAGGGAACAATGTTCCATCTCTAAAAGACACTTTGATATATTCAAACCTGGATCCATACGACACCATTAAAAAGGAGGCAATCCCTTTTATAGTTCCATTTTTCATGGTTTTTTTTTTTTAAAAATAATGTGTTATGTATATATCTTGACTTTCCACCAAAGAAATCAAGGCAATTTGCATGATTCCTTCCCTGGCTCCATTTTATCCTCATATTTTATCCAAATCCCTGAAGTAGGTTGTGCTGAAAGAGAGTGACTTGCGCAACATGGCAAAGGGTAGATTTCAGTATTACCCTCCTAAATCCTAGGAGGGATTTAGCCCAAATTCTCTTGAAGCACTACAGCAGTGTTGACAGTGTGGCAGGTGGAAAAAAAGACAATGGGGACAGTGGATGTGGAGCAAGGAAGGCTCTGGAGAAATAGGTTGTTCAAAGCCAGTGGATAATGCCCTCAATTGAATTGGTTAGTCCCAACTAGAGTAAACCCATTTAATCAATTATTGGATGACTCAATGGGATTATTCTAACTGGTACCAAAATTAAGATCCAAGCCTTTGCCATCCTTCCTTCACTAAAGCCATACAGCCCTGGAAAGTGTGCAGCTAGTAGCATAGTGCACAGATTGGATCCCAGCCATAGTCTTAACAGCTCTAACTGTTACACTCTATTGATGGAATAAATACAGCTATTATTGATGGAACCAGTAGAGCTTCCTTTTGGCAGAATGGGTTCGGAATATCAGTTGAGTCAAGATACTATACTGGTAAGAGTAGTAGGTTTAAACTGGAAAGACCAATTTCAAATTCTGATCTCTCTCAAGCTGTAGCTGTATGATCTTGAGCTAATAACCATCTCCCACTTTCTTTAAAAATATGTATTTTATGTAAAACCCATAATTTCTGAGTTTTAAAAAAATCACATTTTTTTGCAATGAAACTCTGAAATATGAAAATAGTTGAAAATGCATGAAAATGCTCTTAATCTTGCCCACACAGAGAAAACTTTTGAAATCTTTCATTCTTGTTTGAGATAATAAATGAAGCAAAGATTTACACCTGCAATTCCATCTAGAGAAGATCAACTAAAACACTTTAACTTATACAAATATTGACTTACCAAGCTCTCCCTGATTTAATGGGTCTACTCAGGTCATGACTATAACCAAATAAATAAATTGTAATGTTCATGTTCAAGCAATATCAATGGAATTAGATAAATCAATGCAAATTTATACTAATTACTATTCCAATAACATCATAAAAGGAATATACAACATTAAAAGCAATTTTAACATCAACTATAGATGCATGAAAATGAATTCTCTTACCATTGCCAGTGGAACAATTCCCACAAGATCCTTCTGGAAAATGAAGATTTCAGAGAGGGCTGTGTCTGTTGTCCTCTTTCGGGGATATTCCACCTGCCATGTGATCGGCTGCGTCCCTGACAGACTGCTGAAGCTGGCAATTTCAAAGTTCAGTCTCACCACCTCACTGAACTTATTGTTATTTCTGGAAGGAAGGCAAGGTTGGGGTATAAAAAGAGAAAAGGCATTAGATAGTACAAAATGGGAAACAAGGGGGCAAGCTGGCAGTTTCAAAGTTCAGTCTCACCACCACACTGAACATATTGTTATTTCTGGAAGGAAGGCAAGGTTGGGGAAGAAAAAGAGAAAAAAATTACATAGTACAGAATGGGAAACAAGGGGGCAAGACAGACTGCCCCGAAAGGGTGGGCTGGAGGCACCCATTTTTCCTTCGGAGGGATGCTTCAGCAGCCAAACTGCGCAGCATCCCTCCACACCAAAAAGAACCTGGAAAAACCAGGTTCTTTTTGGTGCACATGACGAATGCCATCAGTGCACCATTGGTGCACTGGCATGCGTCGATGACACGAGTGCGGCACATCATCATGGCAGCCCCATGTGGACGGGAGGCCGCCATGATGGCAGCGTCCATACAGACTAGGGTTCGGGAGCATGCAGTTGCTGCGCGCTCCCAAACCCTACAATTGCCGCCGGAACACTGCTTCCCATCCCTAAGTACCCGGCCAAGGTGTCCTAAGTTAAGCTAAGCCAAATGTTCAAACATATTAGTTCTCAGTTCAGATTTACAGCAGAGGTGTACAATTTCTCTGAAGGGATTGTGGTGACAAAACTAACTGATGTGTTCTGTGGTGGAGAATTGTAGCCATTTTTTGCCTTTAACTTTTTTTTACTACTGGTGTTGCCAACAATTTCTTTTCCTCTCTGTTTTGTCTCTCTGGGAGGCAAAAAGGAAAGGCAGAGGCACCAGCATTGGCTCAGGGTCAAAATAGACAGTTCAGATACAACAATTTGCTAAATCCAACATTTAATCACATTTTAAGTCCTAATCAGGTTTCAGAAGGGAAGATGCCACTCTCCTCATTCAGAAATCAACAATCTGAAATGTAGAGTCTACTTTATCTAAGCAATTTTTTAAATAATTTTATTTATAGTTAAAAACATATTTTACAGAGTCAATTAACACACCATGTATACATATATAACATTTTACACATCTGTCCTCTAGACATACACCATCTGTACAACTATACCACATAACATTACCATACCTTACACATATCCTTAAAATCCCTAATAAAACAAAACTTCCTAGTATCTACATTCTGAATATTATTTCCTTTATTAGTCACTTCTACTTCTATTTCCTTTTCTATCATACTTTCTTATCTACTTTAACTTAATGTTTTTTTTATTTCTTACTTCTCAATTCTTGCTACTTGCATCTTAATGCAATCCTATTTATTTCTTCCTTTATTTTCTGTCTTTTTCCAAATCACTATTCTTCAATGCAAATTGTATTTCATCTGCTACATTTTAACCACTCCTCATTAAACCTGTCTATTCATTTATTTCTGATCAGACATGTTACTTTGTCCATCTCCATATAATCTAACACTTTCCATAACCAATCTGTTAACCCTCATCAATCTTATTTTTTCCCAGCTCCTAGCATATACCACCCTTGCTGCTGTTATAATGTAAAAGAGAATTTTGCGATACTTTTTCTCCAGTTCTTTATCTGCTATTACTAAGAGATACATTTTTGACTTTTTTAAATTTGAATTCCCAACATGTTCCTTCTCACTCTATGTCTTTGTGCCCAATATGTTTTTTTGCCATCATGCATAACCACCACATGGCCACTACTACTACTACTACTACTACTACTACTACTTCTTCTTCTTCTTTTTCTTCTTCTTCTTCTTCTTCTTCTTCTTCTTCTTCTTCTTCTTCTCTCTTCATATGTTACACACAACTCATCTATCTCACCACCACAATGCTCTCTGGCTCTGTCTTTCAGTCTCTTGATCTCTTACCACCATTAACCAAATATCCTAGTCAAACCACTCCATGATCTCATCTGCTCTGGCCTCTAGTTTCGCTTTGGGTCTTTGCATTCTCCCATCTTTCTCCAAACCATTTCAGTATTACCCATTTCCAATTGCTCTTCTGCCTTCCCCTTTCAGCTTTTATTGTCAGCTTGTGGCCATTAGGTTTGCAGAAATGACTAAAAAATGAAGGAGAATAAAATCTCAATCTAAACAAGAGAGTTTTTCTTGAGGTCTTTCTATATAACTCTATTCTTGGTTTATTTATTTAAAAACAAAGTATTGGCACCACTTTGTTGTCTCACTTAGTGGTCAGCTGCAGACAATGTAGCTAAGGTGGCTTCTTGACTGCCTCACCTTTGTCTGGGCTGACCATATTTTACCTTTTAGCCAGCACTAATACCTGGAAAAGTCCTCTCCTGAGGCCCACTATACCCTATCATGGGGTGCAATAATCTGGACCCAAGTTAGAACAGCATTCCTCTTGGATTCACCATGGTGGGCGGCTGCTTAACCATGCTCTAACCAGTCAAGCAGCCAGTCACAGTGCCATCATAACCGGAAGAATCTTCTGATCAAATTTACTGTTAGTTTTAACTAGAATAGACTTATTAAATAAATAGGGTTTACTTACATGCATTGTTGACTCACTATTCAACTATTGTTTCAATGGATCTATTCTAGCCAGGACTATTGATTTAGGCCCTACTCTTTAAGGTGCTAGAAAACTCTTCGGCCCAATCTAGGCAGGCACTAAGAGGCGGCTGGGTGGCGCCATTAGGGTTTGTGAGTGTGCAGCGTTCACATGCTCACAAACCCTAGCATGTAATGGTGCCACCGCCATTATGTAACACCATTTAGACAGCATACGTAATAGCACCACTGCAACTGTGCAGCTTCTGCATGGAGCTGCGCAGTCGCAGTGGCGCAAAGGTGCCAAATGGTGCCTTTTCTGAAAATCCTATTTTGCTGCGAAGCTTCACCATGGTGTCTAGCTGCTGCGGTGAAGGTCCGCAGCAAAAAAAAAAAAAAAAAAAAAAAGTGGTGCCAGACCGCCCCTTTTGGGCAGTCTGGAAAGCCCCTTCATAGCTTTTGCTGCAAGAGGGAAAAAGGGCTGCTGTAACTCTGGAAGTTAAATGCCCACTGTAATCTTAGCTCTCCCTTTGTCTTTAATTCCCAGTTTTATCTAGATTTTTATATCAAAAGAATGGAATTAACCCAAGCTTGATCTGATTATGTCTGTTTAATGGAAACTGATGTATGTCATGTCAAGTTCTGGCAGAGATGGGATACCACATATTCTGGGAGGTGAAACCTGGTGACTAGCAGCACCAACAAAAAGCAGGAGTCTGATAGTAAATGCTGTTTTACAACTGGTTTAAGGGGGAGGGGACAGGTATTTCAGGACCTAGGAAAGCTCCCAAAGACAGCTGAAGTTACTCTAATGAAATCCAGAACTCCTTTGCTACCCAAACTGGGTCTGATGATGCCAGGTCTCTCTCATTCACTGGATTACTTTAGGTCAGGAATTCAAGCTTTACTAGTGAATCAGAAAACTTAATTCAGAAACCAAAGATGCTTCCAATTTACATATCTCCTTAAATAACTTGTATAGTTTCGAAAAGAAGCATAAACTCTAGATTAGCAAGAAACAAGATAGAAAAATAGGAAGGAAATGATAGTAATTTAATAAGACAAATAAGATATCAAATTGTATAAGTGAGCTTAACAACTGGAAGTAAGATTATAACAACTTAAGTAGATGTAGTTAGCGATAACATACCAATAATTGAAAGCCAACAATAGAGGGAAAGATAAATTTGCAGACGATGGAAAGGAAGTAAGGTATGAATGAAGAAGGTATAAGAAAATGATTGAGGGTTAGAGTAAGTGAACTGATGGTGAGTGATGGGAAGTTAAAGTTAGATAAGGTTAGAGAAGATAGAAACTAGGAAAAGGGGGAAAGAAAGAAAAGGAGGAAAGGGAGAAAGTTTAAAGAAGATGAGAAAGAGAGAAGGGGTGGTAGAAAGCAGAAGGAAATAGAAAGGGAAAAGTAGCTGATGGGCATCATTGTCAAATAGACCAAAGGACAATGGAAGACTGTAAAATAGTATAGATAACAACAACAACAGCAACAACAATAACAACAACAATAATTTTTATTTATATTTTCCACCTCTCCCTTTGGATTGAGGTGGGATTACATCAATAAAGCAATAAAATACAGGTATAAAAATACTATAATAGACACTAACAATATAAAAAATACAATCATTTAGGTAAAATATCATCTAATCAGCCAAAGACAAAGATAGAGGTGTGCATGCTTGAAAATATGAATTTATGTAAAAGATGTGTTTGTGTAAGCTGTGATTGAGAAATTTTGATATTGTTTGTTATGGGTTTTTCCTTAGGATTTTATGTAGCGATTTTAAAATGCACAATAAAAATTTCAAAAAAAAAAAAAAAAAAAAAGAAAAGAAAAGAAAGAAAGAAAGAAAGAAGAAACAAACTAAAGATGCTTCCACCCAACATTAATGGTCAGGATTGAGAAACCAGCATTGAAACAGTGTAATTAAATCAGACAATAATTCAAAAATTTTAAGTGGGCTAACACCCCATTTGCCCATAAACCAAACACTCTCACTTTCCCCAGTGCAACCTCTTTTCCCTTTCCCATCTGCTTGTTAACCACCAAAGGAATGTAAGCTTTAACAATTAACCTATGACTACAGGTCCTAACATCCAGTAATATTAGTGCAACATAAAATGTTGTAAGCAAAGAAAGCAATTAGATATGGCACATTAAATCGGTCCCTATTATCCAAGGCAGGCAAGCTGAAAGACTCCGCTTCTGACAGTTCTCCTTGCTCTAACTCTGGCATTCTATCTATTACACCATGTTGGCTCTCTACTGTTCACAATAGTCATTTCGGACATCAATATAAACACTCAAAACAAAGAGAAAAAAGATCTCAAAAATAGCCTTGATCCTTGGAGAAATCAGCCAAAGTGCTGCAATTTCATCTTGGAATACAGCTTGGGCAGACCAGAGGCTGTGGGGAATTGTACAACGTTTGGCCTGAATTGACATTAACAACCATCACCCTGAACAAAGTGAAGGGTGGGGAAGTGAATCTTTCTTCAAGACAGCAGCACTCAGCTTGCATTCCCAGTGAAGCAGGTAGAAGCAGAAGCAACCAGACTGTTGTTTCCCCCCAATTTCAGACTTTGTTTCCAATTGTCAGCCTCCTTGGCACTTAAAAGATGCAGCAATCACTTGGTGCTGGATATTTAAATTGATCTGGGAGGTGTCTATCTATCTGGCCACATTTCTTCCCATGGGGCCAGTGGTTTAGTTCCTTGTATAAATTCTTGCCCTACCTCATAAGATGCAGCAGTGGAATAAATTGCACAACAGGAGCATATATAGGGATTGCATCTCTGTAGTGGATTGAGCATTGGGCTACAATTCTGAAGATCAGGTTTTGATTCCCAGCTTGGTCATGAAACCCACTGGGCGACCTTGGGCAAGTCACACTCTTTTACCCTCAGGGGAAGGCAATGGCAATTCTCCTCTGAACACATCTTGCCAAGAAAGCCCTATTATAGGTTTTCCTTAGGGTTGCCATAAGTAAAAAAACAACTTGAAAGCATGCAGCACATATATGTATAAGAATACACTGTAATGTTGTCTATCAGAAAGGATAAAGTGTAGCCCAGTGGCTGCATGTGGTTTATCAAGACCGTTGTTGTGCCCCTCAACCCCTTCAGATGCTCTTATGCCACCCCTTTTCTTGGTCTGGAAGAAGTGCCCCTCAACCCCTTCAGATGCTCTTATGCCACCCCTTTTCTTGGTCTGGAATAAGACTTCTGGCCATTTCTGATTTTGGTTCCCCCCCTCCAGTCTGCATACCAACCAGAAAATAGAGACGAAATACAGGTAATGGATTTAACTATAGTTGCTTTTTAAAAAATGATTTAGCCCTCACCAGCAGTTAGGCCAAATATTTGTGGGGTTGGGTTGAGGAAAGGTTTTCTTGTCACATCAGATTTTAAGAGGGTCAGAATTCTTTTCTGTTTCAGAGTTCTTTTCTGTTTCAGATCATTTTGCTTACTTTGTCATTGATTTGTTTTATTGCATTAGATTCTGTGTACTGTGTACTGATTGTAGTATTTTATATAGGTATTATGTATGTATAGGATGGTTTCCTTTCCTCCCCCCCCCCTTCATTTCTTTTTCCTTTTTCTCTGTGACTGGATGTTGTTAACTTTTTTGTATTGTCTTAACTTGTAAGACGTCCCGGTTGTGTTGCACAGAGAGGCAGGATAATAATTATTATTAATAATAATAATACTGTATTTATTTATAAACCACCTTTCTCTTGGGATAGGATCCAAGATGACATCCAAAACCTCTTCCTGAGCTGCCAAAAGAGAATTCCCCAGGACCCAATGATATCTTATGGTCTTCCATTCCTTACAAAGAAGACCTTTTTGAGCCAAGCCCCCCACCAAACTCTGTGACTATTCTGGGAATCTATCCCAGCCCTATATCCTTTCCAACACTTGAGTCCCACTCAACCATACCCGCAAGTCGGAGAACCTGACTTTCAACCTAAAAGGTGTTCAGGGCATGCCCTCTATTTACTGTATATACTCATGTATAATTCTAGAAATTTTAGTCCAAAAATTGACTCCAAAAACCTGAGTTGACTTATCCATGGATCAATGTCAGCTCTGTACTTTAACTCGTATTAAAAAGGGAACCATCCCCTGGTGAAAGGCAAGAGCGTAATCTGTCCTGGAAGCACTGACACCTTTCTGTTCTTGCATCCATCCAGATTTCAGTTGTGTCCGCTGAAATTTTGTAAGTTCTTTAGTATTGTTTTCCTTTGCTTCATCCTTTAGATCTTTTGTTACATGCCCCCTCATTTTTTACCCTTGACTTATCCACAGGGCATATCAAAATCCATAATTTGGGCCCCAAAACCTGCCCTCAACTTATACATGAGGTCGACTTATAATCGAGTATATATGGTGCCATTTTATTTCCCCTTTCTAAACCAGCCACTGGTTGTGGTATAGATATTAAGAACCATGCTTTAGCCAATTTTCCTTTATGCCAATGAGGCCCTCCATGTCAAGCAGACCAAAAATTCCAAACCAACTTTTCTGAAACTTGATAATCTGGTGAGATGGGCCAAAAATTCCTACTTCACCCATAAGCAACCAGCAAAAGCCAGCACTGAACCTTAGTGTGGGTTAGAGGTTGGGCCAAGCATGATGAAACCAAGAAGCAAAGTTTTTTCCTCCTACCTTGAGTCATGCAAACCCACATGGCCCCACAGCCACAAAATATGGCATGAGGTTACAAGCTAGCCTCCACCTGCTCCCCTGCCTTGATCTCTTCAGCTTGGAATATATGGATCTATGGGGTAAGGACCTAATTGTTCCCACCTCACCCCACAGATTGATATGTTCCAAGCTGAAAAATGCATCAAAGGTGTGACAAGGGTGTGAATGTGCAGGTCCTAAAACTGAATACTTCTGAATTCATAGCATCATAGAATGGTACAGTTGGAAGAGACCACAAGGGCCATCCAGTCCAACCCCCTGCCATGCAGGAACTCCCAATATTTAAACAGGGCTGTCATATCACCTCTTAACCTTCTTTTCCTTAGGCTAAACATACCCAGCTGCCTAAGTCTCTCCTCATAGGACATGGTTTCCAGACCCTTAACCATTTTATTCGCCTCCTTTGGAAACACTCCAGTTTCTCAACATCCTTTTTGAATTGTGGTGCCCAGAACTGGACACAGTATTCCAGGTGGGGCCTGACCGAAACAGAATAGAGTGGCACTATTACTTCTCTTGAATTGTCATGGACAAATCATTTTCCGGTCAGAGCCAATATCACAGCTTCAACCTGTCCCTGCAGAGTCGAGAGCCTATTAAAATGGTCCACCCTTGAAGGTCAATGGATCTCTTGAGATTCCAGGAGGCTGTACTACTACTACTACTGTTACTGTTACTAATATAATGATATTTTGTTATGCATAGGCATTTCTAATACTTTATTGATATTGATGTGATTACTTTAATGCTTGAACTTTTAATTTTATGATGGGAGGGCTAGGGATTATTATATTATATTGCATTTTGTTTTAATTTTATTTATGTTGTATTTTACTGTGTTCTGTAATTTTATCTATGCTGTAATCCCGCCTCGATCTGTAGGGAGAGGCAGGAAATACAAATAAATCTTATTATTAATATCATCATCATCATCATCATCATCACTATTCTCATCAGATCAGTACAATATTTTTCTCTCAGATTTTTAATGGGTGGCAAAAGGGTGTAGATTCATGAATATGCCAAAGAAAGCCCCTGAAAGTGACTGCCACCTGATTCAGAGGGCAAAATGCAGTGGTGAGGAAAGACTAAACTACAAATGACACCTCCTTCCCTTGAACTTTGCCTCACCTTGTATGTTAGCCTTGAAACCTCTCATCTCTCATCCCCCTTCTCTTGCCTCACTTCACTGCAGACTTCCCTTCTGTGCAGTCTGAACTGCATTTCAAGGACTTTCTTTCTCCCCCTTTGCTTTACTTCATGTTTCTGCCTGCCTGTCCTCTAAAGAAGCAGCATCTGCATAAAGGCAGTAGGCCTTTAAAAAGGCTGTCAAGAAGGATCTCTTCTGGTGGACCTTCCCAGACTGACCTCCCAAAGAAAGAAAGAAAGAAAGAAAGAAAGAAAGCCCCATCCACCTTCAATCTGCCCACTCCATCCTGCTTATTTTAGGCTATGCTACTGATGTAGTTTTAAACTGTTCTTGAATTTTACTATTTGTAATGATGGGAGGGTTATGGGTTAATATATGTTTTTGTGCTTTTCTGTATTTTTATCTTTGTTGTAATCCCGGCTCGATCTGCAGGGAGAGGCGGGAAATACAAATTATTATTATTAATTATTATTATTATTATTATTATTCCAAGGAGGAGTGAGGTAATAAGTAGATGAGTGATGAATGAGGTGGGATGGAGAAGAGGAGTCAATAAAGGGGGTGGCTCTTTTCCTCCCACATATTCATAGGATAGTGAGAAAATACTAACTGCCCTTCACAAAAAGCAACTTATTAACATCTAATAAAATGTGCAACACTGTATTTCTACATTAAGCAAGTCGTGAAAAACAACAGACTCCACAAAACCATAAACATCCTCATTAACATCCTCTATTGCATCCTCCGTCATTCACTCCAATGACTCCATTGCTTTCCATGAAGTCTTTGACTGAGGGAAGATTTTCCATCAGTGTTGTGATACCAACCCAAGAAAACTGTAACTGAGACAGGATGGGTCACAAATGCGGTCACAGGTATGAGAATTTACTCATTGGCTAAACACAGTCAGGCAGAAACAGGTTTGTTTCTCACCAAATAATTGGAAAGAATTGTGACTGCACATTTTGGTCCCCCATTCTCCTCCTACATGGGCTCATGACTTACTTTTAAAAGGGAAAAGAGGCAAGGAAGTTTGGAATTATTATTTTTCATAGTAAAGGGGGAAGAAAAACCACCCCCACAAGCTTCTGTAATATTGATGCATTTTGCTGAGAAGTGAAAAGATATTTGTGACAAGCCAAAGAACTGAGAATATCGAAGGTGTAAATGGAACAGCCTC
Organism: Urosaurus nigricauda; assembly: GCA_034509955.1. Lineage (NCBI taxonomy): Eukaryota > Metazoa > Chordata > Lepidosauria > Squamata > Phrynosomatidae > Urosaurus > Urosaurus nigricauda. The sequence continues at coordinate 5,661,628 of JAOEGL010000014.1, forward strand.
ATTCTATAAGCTTGACTGCAAACCAGGCTCAGAAGATATACTGTGAACATACTGGAAAGCAGAGTCTTCAGATAAAATTGCCTTCACCTATCCTTCTTCCTTCCAATGGTGCCTTTATGTACTACTGTACGGTATGTACTACTGAGGTGACATGTAGAGAAACAGTGTCCTAAGTCCAGTTGTTCAACTTGACTAAAATAGACTCACTGAATCATTGGAAATGACTTAGTAAGGGGCTGTACAGACCTGTACAGCCCTGAAAGGGAGGTCTGCAGGTTCCCATTTTTGCCCCACACAGAGGCTGCACCAACCAAATGGTGTGCCCTCCATTTTGGGCCGTGCACAGGGCGCCATTGGTACCCTCACGCTAATGGGGCGGCACTGTTTGGAAGCTGCACCATGCCTACATCATCATGGCAGCCCCCGTGTGGATGGGGGTGAGCCATGATGGCACCGGCGGTGCATGGTAGGGCTTAGGAGCATGCAGATGCTCCTCATTCCTGAGCCCTAAAATTGGCCCCAGGCTGGGGCTTTGCGCCTGTCTGTACTGGGCCTAAGTTCCTATTGATTCACAGAGTCTACTCTAGTTGGAACTGGTAAGTGTATTTAAGACAGTATCTACCATTGTACTTCATAACATATCTTCCTAGGATTTAAATCTGCCACCTGTATAGACTGTATAATCTTTGACAGGGCTGGAGAACACTTTTCATTTTTGGCCCAGAGACCCTGTTCCAGCTTCAGATTGCCATAGTCCAGCAGTGAGCAAAGCTAAGGCCATGAGGTGGGACCAGATATAATTCACATCAATTTGAATACTCTCCTACTAGAGATATAATCCATCACTAAGACCCAAAAACACATGGGCCAAATAGAGTGGCAGGAGACTGTGCCATAGCCATTCATGCCAGGACTACTGCAACCATACATGTCCGGTCCCAATCCAAGCTGTCACCATGGTCCTGAACCAGGCCACCGGAAATAGTGGACTCCATCCACTCCTTCTTGTCCCAGTTCTTTGACAGGGCATTGGCACAGCTTCAGGCAATGTTCATGGCGTCCCTCATGTAAACAGCATGCCCCCAATGCAGCCTGAAGCCACGTCATATTGCCTGTGTGTTTTGTGCCTACATTTCATCTTGGAGGAAGCAATGAGTAATTTTAGCAATTGTTTTCCTGCTGTGAGAAAGTCTTCCAAAACCACACTGTTTTCAAAGTTGATTCATAACTTGGGACTTATTTGGTGCAAAATTCACAGAAATATTATTGCCAAAGAATCTGCCTCCCACGAGGTCCATTTAGCATAGCATAGCTTAAATCTACTTGGTAGTTTGGACAGAGATGGGTTTTCCCCTTCCGTGACCTGCTATCTGCTCTTTTTAACTGGAGATGTCAGGGACTGAAGCTGGGACTTTCTGCTTGCAACTACTACTACTACTACTAATACATTTTATTGATAGCCCGCTCCTCTGTCCAGGCAATCGAAGTGGGGTACCACAAAGTTAAAAAGTTACAAGCTAAAACAATTCCAGTAACCCCTACCTAACCTCCCACCCCTTAAAATTAAATTAAACTAACAAGAAATTAAAACCAAGCAACAATTAAAAACATAATACATCCTCATAAAAGCAACCATTCCTAGAGCGGCGTGGACTAAAGCATCAGGGGTCAATGTATTGGGAACTGGCGGGAAGATCATAACCTAATTTCGGAGCCGGGAGATTAAGAAGTTTCAGGGAAGGCTTGCCGGAAGAGATGCGTCTTTATAGCTTTTTTAAAGCAGTCAAGAGATGTAATAAGACACATCTCGTCCGGCGGGCCATTCCATAGCTTGGGAGCGGTAGCAGAAAAAGTCCTTTGGGAGGTCTGCAACAGCCTAGTTTTCATAGGCTGTAGCAGGTTCCTCCCAGAGGTCCGAAGTGTGTGTGTGTGGGGGGGGGGTTCATACGGGGAGAGGCGGTCCCTAAGATAAGATGGAACCAAGCCATGTAGGGCTTTAAAGGTTAAAACTAACACCTTGTACTGTGCCCAGAAACTAATCGGCAGCCAGTGGAGAGACGTGAGCACAGGTGTTATGTGCTCTCTCCTAGATGTTCTGGTGACAAGCCTGGCTGCCATATTTTGAACCAACTGAAGTTTCCAGGTTAAGCGCATGGGTAGCCCCATGTAGAGTGCATTACAGAAGTCCAAGTGTGAGATTACCAAAGCATATACGACAGATTCCAGGTCCTTCATGTCCAGGAAAGGGTGCAGCTGGCATATCAGCCGAAGCTGATAACAGGCGCTCCTGACCTTCGCATTCACCTGACTAGTCATGTGAAGCGACAAGTCTAGGAGTACCCCCAGACTGCTAACAGAGTCCTTAGAGGAGAGTGTGACTCCATCTAGTACTGGAAGTTGTATTCCCAAACCTGGTTTCCAGCCTGTAACTGTTAGTACCTCCATTTTGTCTGGATTTGCAGAGTATGAGCTATGATCCCTACATAGCATACAAGGCTACTTCTTATTGAGTTATTGGTCTATTCAACCCAGTAAAGCCTATTTTGCCTGATGGTACTAGCTGTTGAGGATACAGGCAAGGCATGGTTTTTCCTATCACCCAATCCTTTTAACTAGACATGGTAACAAAGCTTTTAAAAATACTTTTTAAGACTACAGTTGGGGGCTGATGGATCCTGAGAGCTGTAGTACAAAAAAACTTTCCCCATAACCTTATGCATCCAAAACATGTGGTTCGCCTTTGAATTTTGTCCATCTTTGAGCTGTGATCTGCTGGATGAAAGAAAAATAAAAGCTACAATCAAATTATTTTGCTATCAATTCCACAATGTTGTTTTTTTTTAAAAAAAAAAAAACCAGGAAATAAGCAGGGACGGAATGGAAATAGTTTAAAAGATCAAATCTATCAAAAATACAGGTTCTTGCTAATTTCTATCAATATGTTTCTTGACATCCTTTTCTGAAGGTCTGGTTTGAGCTGTAACTTGACATTTATGTCAAATCTAAAATCCACAGAAGGTCACAACATGACTTAAAATTACTAGTCGGACAAACAAACAAGAACAACATGAACAGATGCACATCCTGCTGGAAATATAAATTGAATGGAAAGACTGATGAACTTTACCAACAGTCAGCAGTAAAGGGCTATCTTTTTTCGCGAAGTATATCAGCATATTTTTAACTATGTTTCTATAGCTCAGTCTTCCACAAGCTGCTGTCCTCTAGATGTGATCTAATAAAGCTCCCATCATCCTCAACCAGTATGGACATAGTGTTATCCACTGCTTTACACCAATCTATAGTTTGTGTCAATATTTGTACCAACAGATGTTTTAGGCTTCAACCCAACCTGATTCCCTAACTACTGGCTATGCTAATAGGGGATGGTGGGAGTTGCAGTCCAAAATAGTTAAAGAACCAAGAAACACTTTTCAGCAACAGCAGAGATGGTAGACTAGTTCAGGCGGTATGGACAAGCTGTGTGGTATATATAGTTTTGGCTTGCAATAGAGTGAAATTGATAATCACTCAAGAGAAAACCCTCCCCACTCCGCTTGCTGGTGGTAAGTACCTCGTTTTATTTTAGGGATGGGAAGAATATTCACTGTTTTGTTTTGTTTTGTTTTGTTAACTGCTTTCAAGTTGACTTCAGCCTATGGTAACTCTATGAATGAGAGACCTCCAAGTCACCCTATCCTCAATTGCCCTGCTCTGCTCTTGCAGATTCAAGGCTGTGGCTCCTCTGATTGAATCTATCCATCTGGAATGTGGTTCCTGTTGCCCTCAACTTTACTAAGCATTATAGTTTTTTAATAATAATAATAATAATAATAATAATATTTTAAATAATAATAATAATAATAATTTATTAATAATAATGATAATAATAATAATAATCTCGCCTCTCTTTATGGGTCAAGGCAGGTTACAAGGAAATTAAAAATACATCATATAACATAATCAAAATTGCATAACCCCAACCCTCCACCAACATCAAAATACAATCAATTACAAATTCAGGATTAAAACTGATTATAAAATTTAAAAAATGAGTGAATGGAGTAGAACAACTAGGAGTGAATGGGGTTATCTATTAATGGGAGGCCAGTCTGGGAAAGCCTGCCAGAGGAGATCCATCTTGACAGCCTTTTTAAAGGCGTCAAGGGTGGTAGTATGATGGATCTCCTCTGGCAGGTCATTCCACAGTTTAGGAGTGGCCGATGAAAAGGCCCTCTAGGAAACTGCAGCCAACCTAATCTTCTCCAGCTGATATAAATTCTTCCCAGAGGACCTGAGTGTACGGGGTGGATTATAGGAAAGGAGGTGTTCCCACAAGCTGGACCCAAGCCATCTAGGGCTTTGAAGGTGATAACCAACACCTGGCAACTGGCAAATGTAATATCGGAACCATTGGCAATAATCTTTGAGAACTCCTGGAGAACAGGAGAAGTCCCAGCAGACTGGAGGAGGGCAAACATTGTGCCCATCTTCAAAAAGGGGAAAAAAGAGGATCCCAACAATTATCGCCCAGTTAGTCTGACATCAGTTGTCCAAAGGAGGGCAACTAAGATGGTGAAGGGTCTGGAAACCATGCCCTATGAGGAATGCCTTAGGGAACTGGGGATGTTTAGCCTGGAGAAGAGAAGGTTAAGAGGTGATATGACAGCCCTGTTTAAATATTTGAAGGGATGTCATATTGAGGAAGGAGCAAGCTTGTTTTCTGCTGCTGCAGAGACTAGAACGCGGAACAATGGATGCAAACTGCAGGAAAAGAGATTCCACCTCAACATTAGGAGGAACTTCCTGACAGTAAGGGCTATTCAATAGTGGAACACACTCCCTCGGAGTGTGGTGGAGTCTCCTTCCTTAGGGGTCTTTAAGCAGAGGCTGGATGGCCATCTGTCAGGGATGCTTTGATTTGGAGTTCCTGCATGGCAGGGGGTTGGACTGGATGGCCCTTGTGGTCTCTTCCAACTCTATGATTCTATGATTCTACCTAGTGAGTTCTTTCTTCTCATGATATGGCCAAAATACAACAACCTCAGATTAGTCATTTTTGCTTCCAGGGAGAGTTTGGGCCTGATCTGCTCTAGGACGAATCCACTCTGTTTGATGACTGAGCCCAAGTATGGACAATCTTGAACTACTTCAATCTCTTCATTGTCTGCTTTAAAATTATGTTGATCATCTATGGTTATAATTTTTGTTTTCTTGATGTTCAGCTGTAAACCTGCCTTTGCACTCCACCTTCAATTTCTTTCCATATCTCTGATATTTTCTGCTAGTATAGTGCCATCTGCAAATTTTAGATTGTTGATGTTCTTTCCTCCAAATTTCACATCTCCCTTCTCCAAATCCAATCCTGCTTTTCATATGATATTCTTGGCATACAAATTAAACAGAGAGGATGATAGAATACAGCCTTGCCTGACCACTTAGGCAATTGGAAATGATTCCATTTCTCCATATTCTTTCTTAACAGTACACTGTAGTAGGTGAATTTTATAATCCATATTTAGTTAATATTATACTTATGCAGAGTAAACCAAAAATGGTTGCTGAACCAAAGTTTAGAACACTGATTTCTGGTAAAATTATAAAGCTGATATAAACTGGGGCTAAGTGAAGGTCTTTCAAAAAATGCTGAACAAACAGGAGAAAACAAGAAAATGTTTAAGTACAAGTTGCCCTCTCTTTCCCAAGCAGAGGCGCCACAGTAACAAGTCAAAACATAAACATGAGATAGTACAGTTACAGCTATGTAACTGTGTGCAGAGGCTATAGGAAAAAGTAATTTTTGTGAGATGAGCAAATGAGTCACAACTGTATTATAATGTATTTATGTATTCGTGGCCTGATTGCTTGAGATTCATTTGTTTAGAGTTAAGATTGGCCAATAGAAGGCATTTTTGGAGATTCTTTGTGTAAAAACTATAAATCCCCTCATTTTCTGGAATTCTTGGCCTCAGTCTCGGGAAACTGAATTTTCCACTGGGGACATTTTATTCTATGCTGGCTGAATAAATCTGGAATTTTTAACCAACTCTGGGTCCTCTTGCCTTTACTTCACTCTGAGGACTGTGTAAGCAGTCTTAGCTGAACCCATTTCTCCGTTACAACACATCAAGGACTATCAAATGTTGTGGCACATTTCTTTAAGCGTAATCCATAGTTTCTCATGAGCTGAACACTCAAATGCCTTGCTACAGTCTTTAAAGCACAGGCTAAGCTTCTAATAATAATAATAATAATAATAATAATAATAATAATAATAATAATGTTTATTTCTTACCCGCCCCTCTGTAAAAACACTCGAGGTGGGGTACATCAAGATTAAAAAAAAACCAATTACAATAATTCAATGATCCCATTCCAAACCTCCCACCCCTTAAAATAGAATTAAACTAGCTGTGTTTAAAATTAGATTTCAAGATTAAATCAACCAACATGTTATACACATAACACCACAATGCTGGCCACAGCATGGGTAACAACAAAGTACGGGGGGGGGGGGGGGGCAGATAATAGGCTGGGAGGATTGTAGATAGTAGAAGCCGGGTAGATTTTGAAATTAGTTATTATGTATCATTAGCCAGCATAGGTTTGCTATATGATCCCTGGTGCCTCTTACTTTCCTGAACTCCACTTGGACATCTGACAATTCTTGTTCCAGATATGGTAAGAATCATTGTTGTAGAATTTTAAACATCATTTTGCCTTCATGGGAAATTATTGCAATGGTTCTGTTCTGTGACTACTGGAGTTCCTTGTGTCTCCTTTCTTGGGGACTGGGATATATACTGAGTGTTTCCAGTCTGTGGGCCAATGTTTTGTTTTCCAAATTTGTTGACACATTTTAGTAAGAAGCAGAGTAGATTCTTTCTCTGTACTATGAAGCAGCTCTATTGGTAAGCCATCAGTTTCTGGTGACTTTTTTCTTTCAAGTGCTCTGAGTGCAGCTGTCACTTTTTGAAATTAGAGCTTCATCTTCATATGTTTTTTCTTTAACTAAATCTATTATCTTTGCAACCCTTTTATATAATTTCTCCATGTATTGTTTCCAACATCTTTTTCATTTCTTCTTGGTCATGTAATATATTCCCCTGCTAGTCATAGAGCATCCCCACTCTTGGCTTAAATTTTCCCTTGATTTCTCAGATTTTGATGAAGACATGTATTGCTCTTCCTTTTTTGTTGTTAGCTTCTGTTTCATTGCATTGATTATTATAGTAGTTCTTATCCCTGCACACAAGTCATTGTACATTTGCATTCAGGGTTTTGGTCTTATTCAATTTCATTTTTGCTTTTTTTTCATCCTTGATATCTTGTACTCTGCCCATCCTCATTCTGAGATTGGGAAACCACCCCCAAATATTCCTTGCTTATCAAAAACCCTAATGAAAAAATTAATGGGGTTGCCATATGTCAACAGGCAACTTGAAGGCATGTATACACACAGATGAGGTTGAAACAGGCTGTCTTGACACCCTGAGACAGTCTGTTCAAAATTCCCCAAGACCTCCAAAATTTCTCACCCTTGGCACAAGATTGAAAGACTAAACTTCTTTGGGCTCATATTTTATTCAATTTCTGGCAAAAGTCTTTGTACAGAATGAGTATCTTTTCCTTTTGTGTACCTAAGCATACGGAGATACAGCAACAGGAAAATGACAGGATGATTGATTGAAAAGATGCCAACAAACCATCTAGTGCTGATACTTAAAGTAGCCCTGGCAGCAAGGACACCTTTATCATAGTTTTGAATTTTACAGATACGGACAAAAAATATCAGCCTTGAAAATAGAGAATATCTCTACAAAAATGACACACACAAACACACATATTTCACCATCCTATAGTATGGAAGGGGGAGCTGCCATTTTTTCATTTGCCACACAGGGACTAATTTACATTCTTTACTCTCATGTGAAAAGAGCTCAACCTTCCACCTCAGCTCTCCAGAACATGTATCCACACCTTCAGGTATATCTCTCTCACACAGACACAAAACAACCAACACCACCACTTCAGGGTGCGCACAGAGAAGAATTTATAGTCTCCTGAATTTTCAATATGGAGATGAATTTGATACCACTTCCTCCACCCAACTTTTATGATCTGGCTGTAGAGGAAAACAATGAAGGTTGCGTTAGAGACAGCTGTATAAGTGATTCCTGTTTAACTGGAGGACAATGAAAAATTAATCTCAGCTGAATGTAACAATGTTTTTTGGAGAAACCAGCAAAACCACTCAGACATTATCATCTTCAACAGATGTTTGCTGACTGCCTTCATTTACAAAATTACCTGTCATGTTTTACTGTTTCCTCCAGGAAAACAAAACAAAACCAAAATCAGCAGTCCCTGCTGTCTGTCAGAGTTAATAAAATGTTCCCCATATAAATAGGATATTAAAAGAGCTTTCAACTTCCAGCCATAACAGTTAGCTGGAATGATTGAAGAACAACAAATGGGAGATATTCTCCCTTCTATTGATTGCAGCTCGATACTCTTAACTACAGAAAGAGAGTTCAAAAGAGTCTTGGGCCATTAAAAGACTGTTCTATTTTCTTGCCTCTGTCTCTGTCTCTATTCTGAACATCTGTTTCTTCTTTTGGTGGAAGTGAGGTGACATTTGTCATGTCTGAAAACTCATTTTCTGACAGGGAAACAAAAAAACAAAAAAGGGGAAGGAGAAATTTCTAAAAAACTTATGACGCAAAGAAAATTGATCAGAAGCAGAAGGCCAACACAGTGCACAGTCACTACCAACAGGGATGAAGAGATTTGTCCATGTGTTCACTAGCCTGGTCTCCCTTCTAATGGAATTAACTTGTCTCAAGCCTGGAACGTAATAACTCATGAGGGATAAGAAGCTTTCCTTGCCTCTACTGTGTTATTGCTCTAACATTCCAATGTCTGACTGCCAGAAGGAATCCTGAATTTAAAAACATTGGCAACCGATGCTGCTTACAAATAATAATAATAATAATAATTTTGCACAAATGCACAAAGATAAAATAAAGTAGCAATAGCAAATATTTGGGGTGACCTAAAATGATTTCACATATTCGGAGCTTTATAAACAGAGGCTGGTTGGCCATCTGTCAGGGGTGCTTTGATTGTAAGTTCCTGCATGTCAGGAGGTTGGACTGGAGGGCCCTTGTGGTCTCTTCCAACTCTATGATTCTATACGCTTAAGTTCTGGGAGCCAGTATGGTGTAGTGGCTTCAGTTTTGGAGTTAGTGCTAGCATGGTGTAGTGGAGTGGAGAAAAGGGTAGAAATCTTCACTCTGCCATGGAAACCCGCTGGGCAAGTCACAGGCTCTCAGCCTCAGAGGAAGGCAGTGGTAACCCCCCCCCCCCCCGGCTGAACAATGCTTGCCAGGAAAACCCATAATAGTTTCATAAGAAGAAGATAAAAGCATTTCAGTGGAATGCCTTTCTAAACATGCAAGTTTAGACCAAATTCCTAAAAGCATAAAGTATCAGGAATCTCAGCCTGGAGGGCATTTCTTAAAGTGGATGCCTACACCCAAAAGACCCTACTCCTTGTTGGCACATGCTGAACGTTAAAGAGATGAGGAATCTGGAGCAGAACCTCTGATGATGAATGGAACATGTGGGGAGGAATATCAAGTTACTACTATCTCTTTTCTGCATTAGTTCATTAGTTCAGATCTCGGCCAATCTGGGATCATATAGTTACAGAGAAGACACTGTGATACTACATAGTCAGTCACACTTGACTAGTTGACAAAGGGCCAGAGCAGATGGGCAGGAAAAAGCAGATCAAAACCCTTCTGTTCACATGGCCTGTTCCCAAGGTGGGCCAAACATCCACAGGCAGACCACACTGGGTGGTGTCAAGCTGTGCCACTGGGTAATTTTTTTTTTGTTGCCTCCCCACCATGCATGTTGTTTTCTGCTGCTCCAAAGAACAGGACCCAGAACAATGGGTGCAAGCTACAGGAAAAGAGATTCCACCTAAACATTAGGAGGCACTTCCTGACAGTTAAGGGCTGTTCAATAATGGAACACACTCTCTCGGAGTGTGATGGAGTCTCCTTCTTTAGAGGTCTTTAAAGAGAGGCTGGATGGTCATCTGTCAGGGATGCTTTGGTTGAGAGTTACTGCATGGCAGAAAGGGGTTGGACTGGATAGCCCTTGTGGTCTCTTCCACCTCTACGATTGTATGATTCTATGATTCTATGTGCACTGTTGCACAAATTCAACACGTGTGACCTCCAATTAGCTTTCATGTCCTGCCGCAAAGCCATTCCACTGGATGGTTGCTCCTTTGATTGGCTACACAGTCGCACGTGCAATGCTTTGCCAGTATAGCGTACTGGTGCACCGGTATGTGAGTGACACATTGGCAAAGCAGAATCTTGTGCAAGTACATGCCTCTATCACCCCCTTCACCTCATCCCCCCCCCCCCGTTGGACTGTCTGGTTTGTGTATGTTGTAATTACATCCACTGGAGTTGTTGCACTTTCATTTATTTTATTTTTTTGCTGCAACCCGGCAATGGCACCAGGCTTTTTATATGCAGGTGCGAAGATGTGCATTTTCCTTGCTAAGCCAGAATATCCTGGCTTCTTTTTGCTATGGTTTTTAGCCCCAGAGTGCAGCTTCATTTCAATCAATCAATATTTATTTACAGTCTTTGACCAAGGTATCTCAAAATTGTATACATATTAATAAAACACTCATACAAAAGCTTCATTTCACTTTCCATCTGCTTTCAAGGCATGTGTGATATAAACACCCCATCTTCAAAATATGCTTTATTTTGCCCATCTGTTTCACCCCAATGTCACTGTGGATAAGCAAAGTCATCTGACAGGGGAGGGCAAAAGAGAACGTAAATGCATTGACATTTCCACCCACCATGCTGACAACATGCTGGTGGGGTTGGGGGATCAAAGTTTTTGATTGGAGCCCAGACATTTCCAAAACCCCATGCATTGTTTCAGCAAAGCCCCAGTTCTTAAGCACTGCTGGCACCACACAAGGTCACATCCTCCTTTAACACAGAGGAAACAAATCAAAGGCTGCTGCACATTTATGACTCTGCCACCATGTTCAGTTCTAAACCTACATAAGAGTGAGGATCAATATGTAGTTTAGAAACAATTGATAGGATGATATAGTGGGCTAATTCTGAAGGATTAAGCCTCAACCAATAATAGTAACCTCAAGGCCAATTACAAGGTAGCGAATTTTCGGAGGTAGGAAATAATTATTCTAGAAGGAGCAATTCTGACAAACTGAATTGATTTGTAAGAAATCTGTACATATTTGCCTATAATTAAGGGGTTGTGCAAACCTCCAGCAGCCCCATCTTCAGCCGGATCAGGGCCACAGCAACCAAACGCTGCGGCCCCCGATCCAGCCTTTCCAGGCAGTGAAAAGCAGCTCCTTTTTGCACCCTGCGGCTGAGTCCCACACCTCAACTATCAAACCACATCTACTGGAGCAACCTTATTACAGGTAACTATTGGCCCAAACAGGCAGGACAAAATAAAGCTGCTTCGAGTCACTTTGGAAGTATTCTGTTTAAATGATGCATGCATCCTAAGAGTCCAAAAGCTGCGCCAAAGCCATGCTCCATTCCTGGAGCACAGCTTTGACACAGTTTCTGGCCTCTTAAGATGTGTGTGTTATTTAAACAGCATACCTCCAAAGTGACCCAAAAAAGCTTTATTTTGGCCTGTCTCTTTGGACCCTATTGTGAAGCTTCTTTCTATCTTAACCTTAGTCCTTTGAGTCTTAGTCCCTTGTATGCATGTGTGTGAAAGTGTGTATGTCTGTATATTCTGTGAATGTGTGTGTTTAATTTCTTTAATAAAATATAGCCAGTGGAAGAATCTGCCTCTGCAACTCTTTGGCTCCCCACCCCCATAAACACTGAGACAGTATCCCGGACTGCTTGTAACTCAGCCATAAATTGAGCTAAATATTAATCTTTCCCTGGACTTCATAGTTACAGAAGCTATATTGAACATATGGAGAAGACACATAAGCATACATTGTGCTTCTTTGTAATAGCCTTCCTATTGCAAAATGACTGATGGGCGAATTTGCCCTCCTGCTGACTATGCCCACAAGTGCTATGGTAGCTGTTGTGATAATCTGCTTGGGAAATCTAGATCACAGCAGGATGCAAAATGTCCTGTCCTCAGTGGCCCAAGGAAATATCTATTCTCTTTTCAAGAGTTGTTTCAATGAGCAAAAGGTGGACTTATCTCCCAGAATAAGAAAATGAGGCAGAAGAGCTTGCAGGGATGTTTGCGTGCAAGAGAAAAATCTAAAGAAAAATAGCCTACCATAGCAATATTTCCCTACTACTCAAGAGTCTTCCCCAGAATGAGCAGTATGCATAAAGTATATTTTTCCTGCATTTTTGCACTCTGCATATGCACTGGAGCTGGCTTGTTTCAGTCCTTTAGACATTTGGGACATTGATGGTTCAAAGCTAAGTCGCATAATCATCTAATTGGAAGGATCCCAAGGGTTATCTAGTCCAACTTCTTCTAGAGCAGGGCAGAGTCCAAAGCATTTCTGTGATGTGGCCATCAAAACATTGCATCTTCCAATGAAGTAAAGTTCATTATTCCCCAAGTGGCTGGTTCTGTCTTACTGTGATTTGTTTCTGTAAAAACTGTTTCTCTGTTAATTTAATAAGGCTATCCCTATGACTACAGAACTAAAAATTGGGCAAAACAGATGGGCAAGAAAAAGTGGTTTGAAGCTGCCTTTTCTGAAGCTACATTGAAACCCCACCAACTGCACTAATGGCTCCCAAAGCAGCTGGAGTGCCCATGTCATGACTACATGATATGGCTTCAAGCCAAGAAGAAGTGGGGAAAAAGCTGCTTCTTTTTGGAATGGCTTTTCTCTGCATCAGGACACTTTTTTTCTGGCTTCAGGGCATGTGTCATCTAAACGCTATGCCTTCACACCAGCCTGAAAGCAACCTCATTTTGCCTGTCTGTTTAGTCCCAATGATTTTTTTACATTTTACAGAAACTAAAGTCTATTGAAAACATAATAACATACCGTACAGTCTTCTTCTACCTATATTTTGCACAACAAAGGCTGCATCCTCACTGCAGAAATAATCCAACTTGACACTGCTTTAATTCCCATGGTTTGGTGCCATGGAATTCTGGGAACTGTAGTTTTGTGAGACATTTCACCTTCTCTCTCAGAGAGCTCTGGTGCCACAATGAATTTCAACTCCCAGAACTCCATAGCATAAGAGCCATGGCAATTAAAGTGTCAAACTGGATTTCTTTTTCTGTCAAAACAATCGAGGCAGGGTACAGCAGAAATTAAAAACAGTTACAGTTAAAATAATTCAACAATTCCATCCCCAACCTCCCACCCCTTAAAATAGAATTAAACTAGCATAAATTAAAATCTAGTTAATATCAAGTGCAAATAAAACAAACATATTACATATATTAAAACCCATGGTGCTGGCCACAGCATAGGTTAACTTCAGGGTATAGGGGGTCAGGGAAGTGGCTGGAAGATTTTTAGGAGCTGGGAAGATTATATGGTTTCTGGGAAGGCCTGCCAAAAGAGATGCGTCTTTAAAGCTGTTTTGAAACAGTCTAACATTGTGATAAGACAGATCTCGTCTGGCAGGCCATTCCATAGCCTGGGAGCAGAAGCCAAAAAGGCCCTCTGGGAGGTCTGTGACAGCCTAGTCTTCATGGGTTGCAGAAGGTTCCTCCCAGAGGACCAAAGTGTGCGGGGGGGGGGGAGTTCATAAGGAGAGAGGTGGTCCCTAAGATAAGATGGTCCCAAGCCACGTAGGGCTTTAAAGGTTAAAACCAACACCTTGCACTGCACCCGGAAACTGATTGGCAGCCAGTGGAGAGACTTAAGCACAGGTGGGAGGAGAGCCCAGTAGCAGAGGAAGAGTTCTGGCGTCTGGCCTTGGGCACGCCTGAGCTCTCCTCCTCCCTACTCCAGCCCTCGGAGCCAGAAGCAGTGTGGGTCCTCCAATCTCAGCCTGAGACTACAAAAACCTTCCTCCACCAACACCTGCTCTGAGGAGAGCCCAGCAGCAGAGGAAGAGTTCTGGCATCTGGCCTTGGACACGCCTGAGCTCTCCTCCTCCCTACTCCAACCCTCGGAGCCAGAAGCAGTGTGGGTCCTCCAATCTCAGCCTGAGACTACAAAAACCTTCCTCCACCAACACCTGCTCTGAGGAGAGCCCAGCAGCAGAGGAAGAGTTCTGGCATCTGGCCTTGGCACGCCTGGGCTCTCCTCTTCCCTACTCCAGCCCTCGGAGCCAGAAGCAGTGTAGGTCCTCCAATCTCAGCTTTTTTTTTTTTTTGTCTCCCCCTTCCCCCATGGAAATTATTTTAACTTTTAAAGTCATTTATGTTTTCAGTTAGGTTATTGTATAAGGGATGTTATATATGATTATTGTTGTTGGACATACCTGATCATATCTTAATCTCTAACTTTTAACTTTTATCATTTTACTATATATATTTTATGAAATCTATATGGATAGGGCACATCAGTTACAATAGTCGCATGTATACAGTGTTGAATATCTGCTATTAAGTTTATATAAACTTACGACCATCTAAACCCTGTCTCAGACGGCTCTGAGAAAAATTGACTATAGTTGGACCCTAAAAATACTGCCATTGTCATCAAGAAGACACAATCATAAATAGTAAAGATATGATAATATGGGAACATCCTTCACTCTCAAACCATTCCTTAAATGAGAAAGTTGTGCAATCAAAAATAACTCAATATTTCACTGATTGCAGACGCAAATCCCCCTATTAATGCTCTCAATCTAATGTAAAAGCAAATTCTGTGGGAACTAAGGAAATAAGATCATCACCTATAGCGCCTGTTCTGGATTGGTCCTTAGATAGAATAGGCTCTCTAAAGCCTCTAAACAGAAGTTTCTCTGCACCTAATCTTGAAATTGAAATGGCTGTTGCTGAGAGCAAAATAACACCTGAACCTATTATAAGTGAAAAGTTTTCTAGGACTAAAATGGAAATAGATCCAAGAGAGGATGCATTAAGACCTGACACAGCTCTTAGATTACCACTCAGATTTTATAGTCCAAAAAAGGATATGGAAGATCCAAAATGGATTTCCATTCTTCTAGAGGAAGTGCAATCTGTTAAAAAATTCCTCACTGAGTGTAATACTCTCCTTACTGCTTTAGTAGACTTACAACTCCAAACGTTCTGTACTAATTCAAAAGAACAAAAGTCAGACAAGGAAAATGGCAAGGATAAATCCTCTTTGATAACAACTCCTAACCCAAAAAACAACAGAGATACCATGTACAGCTCTGCATTAAGCTCAAAGAAAGGTCACAAAAGGAAAAACTCAATGGTGATAGCACCTGGAGCCCCCCAAAAGATTTGTAAAACAGGGAGTAATTTAACAGCAGAAAATGGTAGGAGATCTGATGAGGAAATTATTCATGAAGAATCAAATACAGCTCAAACATCTGAATTAACACAAATTACATTAGACACTGAAAAGTTCAATCTCAAAACAAATAAACAACTAGAGAATCAAATTGCCACCCAACTGATTGATAAACCTCCTCAAAATATCATCTCAAGCCTTTCAACAGACCAACCTGTAGAAATGGATCTAGCACCTACTAATCATCTTATAAATAAATTATCTTATGTAACAAGAGATACAAACCTAAAAGGAAAAAAGGTACATCAATATATCCTCAGTCAACACCAAATTGTTTTGTCAAATTTCCCTAAACCCTTTGGTTTATTACCACAGGCTAGACGCAAACGCCATTTACTAACAGTCTTGGAAAAAATATGCCCAAATCAAATTACTGTTAATAATATTATACAGGTTACTTATTTGTATTTCAATAATTGTCGTGCACGTGCCCTGATCACATTTAGTGAAATAAAGTTTGTCACCCTAATATGCAAATGTAAAGCTTTACTTTTAAGGGAAGATATTTTTGTTTCCATATACTTTACGAACATAGCCCCCCCCCCCGCCACTGATAGTACATACACCAACTGTATCTACTACTCTTTCAAACAAAACTCAGAATATAAAAGACCAAATTAAGATTGAAGCTGGAAAATGTGATTCAAATAAACCTAACAATGAGAAAGACAGTATACTTTTAATGCTATTGAATCACCTTATTTTTCAAGTCTCGGAATTACCAAAGAGGAAGAGGGACTAATTGAATCATTTTCAGTTCTATCCCAGACTACACAAACAGAAATAATAACTAGACTAGAAAAACTAAAGCAATATCTTTTAAATGTGTGCTCAATAAAAGAGCCCCCCTTTGAAATCTGTGAGAAGAAAGATAATAGAAAGACACTTACAGCAGAGATAAACCCATTAATGTGGACTGAAATGAGATATTTGGACAACTTTGAGAATGGTTTACTATATATTAACAGGACCTCTAAAAATGAAGCATCTAAAACTAAAACAAAAAGCCTGGTAAGGTCAAATGTGAGCTGTATCCACCCAACCCTTGAAATCATTGAAGAAATATCAGCTGACAAAAGTGTCAACAATAGTAATGCTTGTCTAACTACAGTAACCAATAACAACAATATTAAAACTGATTCAGATGTTCCAAACACTCAAATGGTTTTTCTAACTACAACCCAAACTAGTCCCATTCATATTGTAAGATCAAACATATGACAACTAAAGGAAATGGAATCAAAACATTTAAAACTTTTGTCTTGGAACATCATGGGCTGGGGAAGACACACCTGTGATCCTTCATTTGTGAACTAGGTATCTAAATTTGATGTAATACTACTTCAGGAAACATGGTTGAAGGAAAAGCTAATACTGAATGGATTTACAACAAGCTCAGTAGATGCCTCTGCTTATCAGAAGGGTGACTGCCCTAATGGCGGCCTGTCCATTCTGACTTCAACTAGCATTAAACATATTTCCTTTTCCATCCCACCATTAGCAAATTTGGCCTCTTCTTTATTAGTTAGATTTAATGATATTTTGTTGCTAATAATAAATGTTTACCTACCTCCTATACGTCAAAAAGAAGTGTTAAAAAACACATGGTTAAAATTAGAAACCTACATTATTAATACACTAACTCAACATCCTGAAGTTTTCCTGATATTGGCTGGAGACTTCAACACAAGAATTGGTCCCAACGAGGCAGAATTGTATGACCATTTCCACCTTGTTCAGCCTGAAATAGATGTAGGCTTAGCCCTTCCTCACAGACAGTCAAAAGATAAAGGATATAATTGGGCTGGTCTTTATCTTACAGAACTATCTCATAAGTTAAATTTAGTTATAATGAATGGTTCTACAGAAGGAGATGATGAAGGAGAATATACATTTGTGTCCAACCGTGGCTCCTCCACCATTGATTACTTCTTGATTTCATACGAACTATTATCTGTAACACCTAGATGTAAAATAGAGCATAGAGTTGAAAGTGACCATCTCCCTATAACTCTAACATTAAAGTGTGTTTCACAAGATGATTTTGCAGAGCGGAACATACCACCAGAAGGCAATTTGGAATTGAGACCTAGTAGTATTAAGTGGTTCCCCAAGGTTGAAAGCAATCTTAAAACGATTTTAAATTCTGAAAAATGTCTCTTCTTACGAAATTCAATGCTGGAAATAGAATCTCCAAACGATATATTTGAACCTTTTCAAGAACTAAGTTTAACCATTAAAAATTTGTTAACTCGACCAATATGCCCCAAGGCCCTTAATCAGAATACAAAAAATAAATCTTGGTTTGATCAGGACTGCATTAACATGAAACAGATCCTTGTGGAAAATTAAAAAATGAACAGACATTTTTTTTTTTACAAACTATACCATCTGAATGGTTTGAATTAAAGAAAAAATATAAGAAACTGATAAAAATAAAAAAAGCAACAGCCCTCAAAAATTCTTGGTATACTTTAATAACAGCAGCGAATAATAAAGATACATCTACCTTCTGGAAAATTGTAACTAGTGGTTGGCCAAGAACAGTAAGTATGACTTACTCAATTTCTGTCAATTGTTGGGAACAATTTTATAGCAAGCTTTATGATCAATCCAGATATAAACAAAATAATTTCCCCATTGATATTGAAGAGCTCCCAAAATGGCTACCAGTTTCCGACCAGGAAATAAGAAGCCTGATAACAAGACTCACCCCAGGTAAGGCCCCGGGCAATGACAACATACCATCAGAAGTCTTTAAATCAAATATTGAATGGTGGACTCCTGTTCTTGCATCTCTTTTCACCGCCATAGATCATACCACATACATCCCTGAGGACTGGGGCCTTGCTATCATTATACCAATATATAAAAAGGGAGATAAAAATGATCCTGGTAACTATAGGCCCATTAGCCTTCTCAATATCATTAGCAAAATGTATGCTCTGCACCTATTGGATAAGCTCCAAGAGTGGCTTGAAGAGGAAGATATCATTAGGGAAGAACAAGCCGTCTTTAGGAAAAACCGTTCGGCAATTGACCATGCCCTAGTTCTCAAACATCTTTCTGAAAAGTATGTTGCTTCAGCTAGGGGCACATTGTTTACAGCATTTGTTGATTTTAAATCAGCGTTTGACCTTATACCAAGAGATAGATTATGGAAAAAGTTCAAGACCACCAACATTGACAAAAGATTGCTAATATTAATGCGTAAACTACATGAGAACTCTCGAGTAGTAATATGTTGTAATAGTCGGGGCAATACAACATGACCTATTTCTACATCGAACGGAGTCAGACAGGGTTGTATTTTAGCTCCTACTCTTTTTAATTTTTACACTAATTCTATGATTTCGACCCTATCAGAAATACCTGCACATGCCCCAACTTTGTCAAATAAGCCGCTATCATTGCTTGTCTATGCAGATGATGTTGTTCTAATGTCCATCACAAAAGTAGGATTGAACAGACTTCTAAGAGCCTTAGCAACTTATTGTATAGATGATGCCCTGGAAATTAATTATAATAAGACCAAAGTAATGGTCTTCTCGAGGAGTCGCCTCCGTTACAAGTGGACTCTAGACGATAACCCTATAGAACAGGTGTCCACTTATAAATATCTGGGAATCACATTTCATGACAAGGGATCTACCAAATTTTACCAGAAAAATGCTGTAATGAACACACAAAGGAGCATTAAAGCCTTATGTTCTTTCTATTATAATAAGGGAGGCCAATACATTCCAGCAGCTCTCCAAGTTTTTGTTGCTAAGATCTTACCACAACTACTATATGGTTCTGAGATATGTATCTTCAATAGTTTCACATCCTTCGAGGCAGTTCAAACAAAATTCTTAAGAACAATCTTAGGTGTGCCAAATTGTGTTTTGAATCCCATTCTCCGTCTAGAAACAGGAATGCTATCTGTTGAGGTGTGTGTATGGATACGCAAATTAAACTTATGGCTCAAAATGTTTTTTGTTCCGACCGGCTTAGTACCATTAATTTTAACAGACTCCTTTTTGTCTCCCTGGAAGGAGAGGCTGACCTTGAAACTCTTATCTCTTGGATTCTCACTGTCAGAAATAACTGTTTTAGGTTATGTTAAAGCAAAATCTGTTATTTTTCAACGCATCAAAGATATTGATTTCCAGACTCATATAAGCCAATTAACTTTACTTCCTGTTAGGGAATCTAGTAGACTGGGTAAATATGCAAAATATTTTGAGAATTTAAAAGTCCTGAAATTTAGAAGAGCGTTCATGTCAGCAAGGTTAAACATCTTACCATCGGCAGTCCTGGAGGGCAGATTTAAAAAGATCCCTTTTCAACACAGATACTGCCCTTGTGGCTCGGAGGAAATTGAAAATATTAATCATGTTCTTTTTGGCTGTTCTTTGTACACAGAAATACGTGTGCTATATATAACACCACTTGTGCTGCAGTTTCCAGGTAGACAAGAGAAATTTTATATAAATTTTCTACTTGCAGACCAGAAGGAAGGTATAACGCAAGCAGTTGCACATTTCTTTGCAGCTGCCATTGCAAATCGCAAACAGTTTGTTAAACAGATGTTATACGTTATATAATCTCAAAATCTGTACAGATGGTTTAACGGTAAAATTTGTAAACAGGGAGGTATGGCCATATTTTACCTTACTATCAAACCAACTTATATGGGGACTAAAGTCTTTTGAAAGTTACCCCAACAAGTTGCATCTGATTAATTGGCACCTTATGGTTTAACTCTTCCTTAAACAAAGATTCTGACTGTAGTTTTGAACAAATAAGTCCTGAATATGAAACTCTTTAACACAATGCAATATTGTTACTTATGAAGTAATAATGCCCTACCCATTATTGTATGTTTACCAAATTGTGCAGTCCTATCCTTACTTTTGTAAACCATCATTTGTCTATACTCTCCAGTCTGCCTGTACATAAATGTATGGTATAAAATTATGTTTTAAATTGAAATTTTGTAATTGTGCTGGCCAAATGGCTGTAATAAAGTTTGATTGATTAAGCACAGGTGTAATGTGCTCTCCTAGGTGTAATGTGCTCTCCTAGACAAGCCTGGCTGCCATATCTTGGACTAGTTGGAGTTTCTGGGTTAGGCACAAGGCTAGCCCCATGTAGAGCGCATTACAGAAATTCAAACGTGAGGTTCCCAAAACTTAGCTTCTTTCTAATCTATGTTTTTCCAGATTCATATTTTTTCAATTTAGTTTTAAATTCTTTTAGAAGCTCACACAATTTCTTCCAGTTCTTCAGCATTTGGTCTGATGTAGGACCATAAGAAGAACTGTGCTAGATTAGACTGAAGAAGTATGCAGTTCAATAGTTGGTTCATGTAGTAGCTAAGCAGTTGTTTATGGGAAATGCACGGGCAGGACATGAATGCAACTGAACCTTCTATCTTACAATTCCCTAGCTATTGACAGGCCCATCCTCTATAAATTTAACTAGTCCTCTTTCAAAGCCCTCCACGTTGGTAACCAATATAACATCATGGGGCAGTGAATTCTACACTTTAACTGTATTCTGTTTAACTATCCGCTGCACTTTTATGTCTCCTGAATCACTTTTAGTGGATGACCTTCTGTTCTAGGATTCAGAGAGAAGCATAATTCTATACATTTCTTGCACGTCAACCTTTTCTTTCCTTTTTTCTTCAACCAAACTGTTGTAATCTGTCCTCATAGGTGAGTTGCTCCAATCCTTTGGGCATTTTGGTTTCCCCTTTCTGCACATTTTCTAACTTTCCAACATCCCTTTTGATGTCAGTGACCAGGACTGTATAAAAGAATTCAGTTATGGTTGAACAATGGATCTGTGCAAAGGCAGCGTTATATTGACAGGTAAATTTATTGCACTGTGTTCTGGCAACGTTCTGGGTTCTATATGAGAACGGAACACAGTATATCGCACAGCAGGGTTCCCATACAGTTCCCATATGGTGCCTAAAGTGTCCTACGACCGTCCCAGAATGAGGACTGTTAAAAAGGGTTCTCAGCCGGCAGGAACGTTATCGGTCCATTCCAGGTGAGCCCAGTGCGATATTCCAACAGCCTCCCGTTCCGTCCTTGTGTTCTGATTGGCTATCAGTTTCCTGCCCTCTCGTCCTAGAATGTCTGCAGTCTCTACTGTTCTTCTGGGTATGAAGTGAGGAGGGTGCCACAAATAGTGTTAACATTTAATTATATTTTATTCATGTAATACTTTTTTAATGAGAAAAAGAATGATTATGATGTAAACATCTTGGTAGCATGTTTTTGGATGGAGATGCCCCCTCCCCTGTATACTGACAAGAGTGAAGCCAGGGAAAGGGAGTATCCCTCAGGGCAAGCAGAGGGGTGTGTGTGTTTGAGAGAGAGCCTTCTCCTCCCTGTCCTCTCTTTGGGCTTCCCATAGAAAGGAAGGGGATGCAAAGGGTGTGTGTGTAAGACAGAGATGTGTGTGTGTGTGTGTGTGTGTGTTTGTTTGACCGAGAGCCTTCTCCTCCCTGTCCTCTCTTTGGGCTTCCCATAGAAAGGAAGGGGATGCAAAGGGTGTGTGTGTGTCAGGGAGGCAGAGATGCCTCTTTGTGTTCTCTTCCTCCTCCTCCTTCCCTTTGCCTCCATCTTGCCTTCCTCTCCCTCCCTGTCACTCGAGCCAGGCAGGGTGTCCATCCCATGAAGTGATAAGATCATAGAGTAATGACGTCACTTACTTCCGGGTACTAAAATCCTTACAACAACAGTACGCATGTGCAAAATAAGGACCGCTTAGGAATGATCTTGGCTATAATACTGATAAAACAGTACATGCAGTGTGATAAAATGGGTTCTCATAACGTTACCATAATGTTACAAAATATAGAATGCAGTAACACCCGCTCTGATATCGTTTCTACATGGTACGTTACAGGAGCTCTTTGGGAACGTTACAGGTACTAGTGCGATAAACTTAAGGGTTATTCCTGATTCCCTTTCTAATTATGTCCATCCTGGAATTTGTGTTTTGGTTGTTGCTTTTTGGAGCAGCTGCACACTGACCAGCGTTTTTCAAAAATATATCAGCCATGATTCCTAGATCCCTGGTCAGCTGCAGCCACTTTCCCTCTCAACAGTGTATATGTGACATGGAGATTTTTTTTTTGCCCCGCTATGCATCACTTTTATTTTTACTAATTGGTTTATTTATCATTTTAAAACCCATCCTCCCAGTTTGTAGAGGTCCTTATGGAGCACTATGCAATCTTTTTTTTTTAAAATACCCACTACCCTAAATAATTTATTGTCCACAACAGATGTGTCCATTTCACTATATTCTCCTAACTCCTGTTTTTGCATCAGGAGAGTCACTACACCTCAAGCTTGGTGGATATACATTGGTGGGCATACTCTAAAAGTTGGTGGACGTATTCTAAAATATACGCTAAATTCCTTTCATAGTATGGGCCTAAAAAGACAGGCCAAAATAAAGCTGCTTCGGATCACTTTGGAGGTATGCTGTTTAAATGCTGCATGCATCCTAAGAGGCTGGAAGCCACGCCAAAGACGCGCTCCAGTCCTAAGGACTGGAGCGCAGCTTTGGCGAAGCTTCTGGCCTCTTAAGATGCATGTGTCATTTAAACCGCATACCTCCAAAGTGACCCAAAGCAGCTTTATTTTGGCCTGTCTGTTTGGGCCCTATCTTTCAGAGTACTTTTAGAGTGCAATCCTGTATCTTCTAACACATCTCCATACCTATTGCTTTTAAAGCAATGTAGTGGCAGGGTGGATGGGTTAGAAGTAAAGCAATGTAGTGGCAGGGTGGATGGGTTAGAAGTTTTTATAGACATCCTTGCATTCACTTGATAGAGACTTGGATATTTCCCCTTTGCTTGACATTTTAAGAGTGTTTATTCTTTTTTTCTCAAACATATATATTTCATTTATTACTTTGCCATAGCTTTCATGGTAGTTAGGTTGTTACCTGCATCTGCTGTTTATTATAATGCATGTTGCATGTTTTAATTAATGTGTTTTAATTGATGTTGTGCATTGTTCATTTCATGTTGTCCCCATCCATGGGGAGAAATTGGGTATGAAATAATAATAATAATAACAATAATAATAATACTTCCCAAGATGTAATAATAATGCTTCCCAATATGTGTAATCTAAGGAAAGGAAGCAGAACTTCAGTTTCACTGCAAACCTCCATCCATCACTTGCACAATTTCATAATCAGGATGCTTCCCAAGATGTGATATAGATGCTTGCCAGTGGTCCTTATCATCCTTTTTTGAATTTCAGCTCAATATTTTTTGTGACATTGGACTGCAAAACCAGGCCAAATAAACAGTACAGGGAGTTCATCTACTACTACTACTACTACTACTACTACTATTATTATTGAAGAGAGAATGAAATGGAGTACCCAGAGAAAAGGCTTGTATGGTTGGCTGGCTAGAATTCTGGGGTACTCAAAAATGTTAAAGTTTGCAGGTGCCACCTGTAAACCCCAAAGAATTAAAAAAAAATCCAAAGCAAATGCATAGTACTTGGCAGTTTCCTAAACTATCCACTTTGACTTCCCAGTCCTTTTCCTTGTTCACTGCTGACAGTTCAGATGTTGTTGTCAAATTAGCTCTGCGCACCACAATTTTACACATATTCACATCAGATCTCATTAGTTCTCTTTACACACACACACACACACACACACACACACACAATTCCAATTTTAAAATAAAACACAGCCAATGGCACTGGGACGTTAAGACTGCCTATTGAAATTGATGTTGAAATGACGACATATAAGGATCTGTCTGACTACTCATTTCCTTCAAGCCCCAAAATTAAAGTTGTGATGAATGAGCAGCCTGTACTGTTTATTTGGCCTGGCTTTGCAATCCAATGGCACAAAAATATTGAGCTGAAATTCAAAAAAAGCATAATAAGGACCACCGGCAAGCATCTATATCACATCTTGGAAAGCATCCTGATTATGAAATTGCACAAGTGATGGATGGAGGTCTGCAGTGAAACTGAAGTTCTGCTTCCTTTCCTTAGATTACCTCCATCCCCAACCTGAGACTGGAAGAGGGACCAGTTTATGATCTGATTTAAAATTATGAACATGATTCTTAAGTATTTCAGTTTGTTCCTCCTACCTTTTGCCTTATGAACACCACAGATTTCCTAGTCCCCTCCCCAACCTCCGAAGGAGATTATGGTTTCCTTTTTCCTGCATCTGGTATTAAGCAAAAGACAGACTGATCGGAACTTTCCATGGTCTTATGGATTTAATATGATTAAGGGTTTAAAATAAACATTATGGGATTTATAATAGTTGAAATATGTGGCTTTAGACTGTGTGAAAGAAAAAGGGTTAATGTGCTTCTAAGGCTAAGAATTTGCTAAAGCTAACTAGAGAAGAATGTGGAGGAGTGATTTGCACTCTACAAGCTTGTCTTTAAAAAGAGGGAGTTTTATAATTAAAGCTGTATATATATTTATATAGGTTGTTGTGACTAAGGGCTGGTGAGAATGAATTGGTTCCCAGCGCTTTTTGCAAAAATGCCGGACACCCGGACATTTAGCCTGGCATCATAGCTGAAAGAAAACATGGAAAAATATAACCAATTATATTGTTACACCAGGTTGTGGGGTGGAGTTGTCATATACATCTATAAAAATGTCACCCATGCATTTTACCTTTCGACTTGACAAGAAAGTCACAGACCTCTCTGTTATTATTTCTTTTCTGCAATAAAAGCTGTTCTTTCAAGAATTTTTTTTTTTTAATGTCTGAAAGAGATCAGTGGATTTTGGTGCTG
Organism: Urosaurus nigricauda; assembly: GCA_034509955.1. Taxonomy (NCBI): domain Eukaryota; kingdom Metazoa; phylum Chordata; class Lepidosauria; order Squamata; family Phrynosomatidae; genus Urosaurus; species Urosaurus nigricauda. Next base: position 5,686,932 of record JAOEGL010000014.1, read on the forward strand.
CATGACATCCTGGGCTTCACAAAACCATCTGCGGGTGGAATCAACATCTCAGGTATTTTAGAATGCATGCAAAATTTGGTGGGAGGGGGACACCAGGCTATCTGTTGCCATTTGAAGTCTCCTCAAATGCCTTGTTTTGATATGTATTTAGGTGTGCAAACTGGATAAAATGGTATTTAGAAGTACAGTGTCTAAACTGAAGAGCCAACGACAAGCATCCACGATGAATGCATCTGATTCTTTTAAAATATGGGTGGGAAATGATGCAGCCCTCCAGTTACTGGAGGGCTGTAACTCCTTTTATTCCTCACCATCAGTTATGCTAGCCAGGACTGCTGGAATTTGCAATCCAACATCATCTGAAGGGCTGCATGACTCTGAACCCTGCTTTAAAATGTGCATGTGCTTTTGTTTGCATAGACTAAACCATACACAAACACACATATCTTCAGAATTCACCTTAAGAGGAATTCCTTAGGCAACATTACTGAAAATATTCTGTTAGAAGTTCCATATCACTTTGTTGTTGTGTGTCTTCAAGATGTTTCTGACTTATGGTGACTCGAAGGTGGACCTATTACAGGATTTTCTGAAGGCTGAGAGTGTGTAACTTGCCCAAGGTCGCCCAATAGATTTTCACAGCTGAGTAGAGATTTGAACCCTAGTCTCCAGAGTCATTGTCCAACACTCAGCCACAATGCCTAAACCAGCCACAATTTAAACATGGAGGGTAGGCATGCAATGTATGAGTCTATTCTTTCTTTTTCTCTGTGACATACAATGACCCCATAAATTTAATGGGGGAATTTCATAAGAATTTCTTAGGCAAGGAATACCCAGAAGTGGTTGTGCCAGTTCCTTCCTCTGAAATATTTCTTACAGCACCTAGTATTCGTTGGTGATCTCCCATCCTAGTGCTATCCAGGGCTGACCCTGCTGAGCATTAGATGGGATCCAGTGCCTTTAGGACCAATGCAATTTCCAAAATATACCCTAAAGTTCACTCTAACAACCTTCAAGACATTGAAGCAGGCTAAGTGAATGGATCACTAATCAAATCAACTTCCTCCCAGAAAATTGATTTGGAATAGGAAGGGAAGAACGTTGAGTGTGATTGGTGTTGTTAAAGCCAGAACATCAAGTTGATGAATAATGGTCATTATGTTGCACTGTAGAAGACAGAACTATACTATCGGAGGTGTTGCTTTGTGTAAACGATTGGGGTTAACAAGGAGAAGATATATATCTTAACGTGAAGAAATGGAAGCAAAGGTGCTGGAAGTATCGAAGAGACTCTGCAGATAGTTTAACATAGGTTTGAACACATGCATGTGCAAAACATAATACAAAGAGCCATGCTGGGAAAAAGGTCATGAGCTACGGAACCATAGCTAATCTGCATATAGTAGGGCTCCATAATGCATACGTATGTAGTGACAAGCCATATACTCTTTGCTTTGGATAAATTTAAATGTCTTCAACTTTATTGCTAATCTTCCAACTCTATGATTCTATGATTCTATGTTTGTCTCCTATGTATAATATGGGAAGTTAGTGGTGTGCCTGTGCTTTCCAACTCTTTCACAACTCACCAAATGAGATTCATAACAATGAAATAATATGCAGATGAGGCTATCTCAATTTGGGAGACACAAATATTGCAATCCTAAAAGTGAGCATGGGACAAAAACACTACTGGTGTGGAGGAGACTTAGGAGTGGAGACGGTGAATGAGAATGGGGGCAGAGAGAAAGAGGAGGAGGGCTAAAAAGTTTCTCAGTCATGTGAAGCTGATGCCAGCCAAATGTTTATTGCAGTGTGTTTTGGGATGGCAAGTTTACCCTGAGTGAAGATGTGTATTTTGTGTGTGTGTGCATGTGTGCGTACAGTCTGCCCTTCACTTACAATTCATTCTAGACCACCTCCCCCCCGCATAAGGGGAAAACCACGTATGCTTGTGCCCCATTGAAAGCAATGAGACATGTGCACATGGTGCGGCACACACACCATTCATTAAATTGTACCGCAGCTTCAGCATATGCTGAAAGCCACAGAAGGGAAGCTGACTGTATTTAATCAAAAACTAAAAATATCAGACAGCTTAGGTGGTTAACATGGCTCCATTCCTGTTGACACAAGAAACCCAGATGCATTCTGGTCATTTCCATCCTCACGCATAAACAAACAAACAAACAGCTTCATTTATATACTACTTCATACCGCCTAAGGAGTGTCTAAGTGGTTTACAACTGTAAGTTACTTGCCCCCAACAATCTGGGTACTCATTTTAGCAACCTCGGAAGGATGCAAGCCTGAGTTGAGCTTGAGCCCTTTTGCTCACTTTTGTGTGAGTGGCTGCAGTACAGGCATTTAACCACTGTGCCACCAGGGCTCAAGTAAACCCATTGATTGAATCCCTGCTGCTTTGATTACAAAAACTGTTGCCTCAGTCCATTAATTTGGAGAGCAGAAACTAACAAAAATCAATGAGGTGCTATTTAAACCTGCTTTCCCCATGATTATAAATTTCGCACTTAGTTCCACATGTGTGTGTAAAGAATGAAAGGGAAGAGAGATGCTTTAATGAGCTGGAGAAGAACAACCAAGCTGTTGGGCCATATCTCAGATGTAACAGCAAAGAGGCAACGCCAACACTCCCTCCAGGATACGTTCTTTATACTCTAGATCAGGTCCTTGCAGCCCTTTTCAAATGCACTCACATGTAATTGGTTCCTTAGTTCTTTAATTTCAACAGGGGAAAAATGTAAGGTACTACACTTAGGCAAAAAATAAAATGGAAAGGCTCAGATGCAGGTTGAGTGACACCTAGCTTGACAATAATACATGCAAAAGGGATCTGGGAGTTTTAGTAGACCACAAGCTGAACATGAGTCAACACTTTGATGCAGCAGATGTCAGGGACAGCCAGGTGGAGGACATGGAGGATTCTGAGGAAGAGTATGCTGGGTCAGGTCCTAGCATGGTGCTGCTAGATCCTGGAGACTTGGGTGAACCTGGACCTAGTTCTATGGGACACAGGGAGGCACAGCCCCTACCTCAGCAGCCTGGGGTCTCCTCAGAGGAAAGCCTTTCCACAGCAGAGGTTGCAGGCCTGGAAGAGACACAGGAGCAAGAGACAGAAATCCCTTCCTTTACTCAAAGGAGAGCAGATCGGGAGGGGCTGAGACGCTCTCGGAGATTGTTAGAGAAAGCCAAGTTAAAACAGCTGTGAGGGGAGGAGCTGGGGCCTATATAAGAGATCAGGGAAGACAAACTTTTGTCAAAGCTTATCTTGGTTTCCCGGCGAAAGCTCTTGACTCTCGGCTTGACTTCAGACTATTCATTACCTGCGACCTTTGGAACGGCTTTGGAATCTCTGTCTGTGATAACCCTCGACCTTGGAACACTCATTGAATTTGCCTTTTGCCTTGCGGACTTTGTATTTGACGACGGCCAGCAATTACTGGTATTTTGTTTCCATTTTATTGTGTTTATTAAAGACTCCTTTATCAGCCACGTGTTGGCAGCTTTCCCGGACAGAATAAGCTTTGACCCTAATCAGGCTGATAAGATGGCGGAGAGCTCGTTAGTAAAGGAACTGTTAGAACAAAACAGACAGCTCGCCGAGGGAATGGGTCAAATGCGGCAGAGGCTGGCTTTGCTTCATCAACAAGTACATTCCCACCCACCAGGGAAATCTCTCATTGCAATGCCGGAGAAATATTCTGGTGATAGAAAGGAACTTGAAGGTTTCCTAGCTCAGTGCAAGTTGCACTTTAAAATCAGAGACACAGAATTCACTACTGATGCAAGGAAGGTGGCCTTCATTATCAGTTTGCTTTCTGGGCCTGCAAGCAAATGGGCCACTCCTTATCTCAATGAGGATAGCCCTGTCCTCAACAGCTTGCAGGACTTCTTGAAGGAGATGAGGGCTACCTGGGGAGATCCTGTTAAGATGGAGACTGCAGAGCATCAGGTTAAGACGCTTCAGCAAGGCAAGGGCTCTGTGGCAGAATATGCTACAGCCTTCCGCCTCATCGCTCAGGACTTGACTTGGAACGACAGTGCTCTGCAGGCCCAGTTTCGTTGGGGGTTGTCGGACCCCATCCTGGATGAACTGGCTCGCTCAGAGCCCCCTGCTACATTGGCTGCCTTGATTGCCCAAGCGATCCGCCTGGACTGCCGCCTTGCAGCCCGCAGACAGGCTCGTCGATCAGACTTGCCTCTCCCTCCACTGCCTATATCAGCGACGCCTACAGTTTCCGTTGAGGCTGCTTCCTTCGGACAAGCAGAGGAACCAATGCAGCTAGGAGGAGCCCGGCCACGACTCACTGGGGCCGAGAAGGAGAGGAGGAGGAGAGAGGGCCTCTGCTTATATTGCGGGCTTTCTGGACATTTTGCCAGGGAGTGCCCTGCCAAGGGGCGCCAGACATCGGCGCAGGGAAACGGAAGGGCCCAGGTGTAAAGCGGGTCTCTCACCTGGGTGCATCTCTGGACCCTGCTCCACTCCGGCCGCCCTGCTGCAAAGACCCTTTGTTGGTGGCCGCCAACCTTAGGCTCCCTACCCAGGAGCTCATTCCCCTGGGAGCCATGATAGATTCCGGTGCCTCTAGTAATTTCATGGACTTGGGGTTTGCTACTTGCCACCAGATACCTATGGAGGCCCTAGCCGAGCCGAGGCCAGTGGAGACCATCGACGGGCGGCTCCTACGATCGGGTCCAGTGACGCACCAGACTTTGGGGTTGCACTTGGAGATCCAGGGCCATGTCGAGGAGATCCGGTTCCTGCTGGCTGATGTACCGCATTTCCCTTTGGTCTTGGGGATGCCCTGGCTCTCCAAGCACGATCCTCACATCTCATGGGCATGTCGGGAGGTTCTGTTTGCCTCCGAATTTTGTCAGGAGCATTGCTGGCCAGAGACAGTCCTGGCTGCAGTAGCAACGGAGGCCAAGGAGTCCTCTGTGACGCTGCCTGACAAATATCGGGACTATGCCAATGTTTTCGATGAAAAGGAGGCGGATCGGCTTCCCCCACACAGACCTTATGATTGTGCAATTGATTTGGTACCTGGGGCCCCTATTCCGGCGGGGCGCCTGTATTCCCTCTCAGAGCCTGAGCTGGCGGCTCTGAGGGATTTTCTGGAAAAAAATCTTCGGAGGGGGTTTATCAGGCCCTCCAGATCCCCTGCTGGTGCCCCGGTGTTGTTTGTCAAGAAGAAATGTGGGGAGTTACGGTTGTGTAATGATTACCGGGCCCTTAATCGAATCACTGTTCGGAACCGGTACCCCTTGCCCCTGATTCCGGAGTTGCTGGAGAGGCTCCGGCATGCAAGGATTTTCACTAAGCTGGACCTCCGGGGGGCCTATAATTTAGTGAGAATCCGGGCAGGGGATGAATGGAAGACGGCCTTCCAGACGAGGTATGGGCATTACGAGTACTTGGTCATGCCCTTTGGCCTATGTAATGCCCCGGCTGTCTTTCAACATTTCGTGAATGACGTCTTCCGGGACTATTTGGACAGGTTCGTGGTGATTTACCTGGACGATTTTTTTATTTATTCCCCTAGCCAAGAGGCCCATGATACTCACGTCCGCGCCGTTCTGCAACGACTTCGGGAGCACCACCTCTACGCAAAGTTGGAGAAATGTGCATTTGACCTTCGGGAGGTGGATTTTTTGGGATACCACATTTCTGCCCAGGGTGTGGCCATGGACAACTCCAAGGTGGAGGCGGTGTTGTCTTGGCAGCCTCCTCGATGTCGGAAGGATGTCCAGCGGTTTCTGGGTTTTGCTAACTTTTACAGGAAGTTTATAGCAGACTATGCAGCCCTGGCAAACCCTCTGTCTCAGCTGCTGCGTGGTACAGCCCGCTTCCTGTGGACGGAGGAGGCTCAGAAGGCTTTTGACACCCTCAAGCAAAGGTTTACTTCGGCCCCGATCTTGCAGCACCCTGACCCACGGACTCCATTTGTGGTAGAGGCGGACGCCTCAGATGTGGCGATTGGGGCTGTGCTGCTTCAGCCCGCAGGAGCTGACGGACACCTGCTACCTTGTGCCTTTTATTCTCGGCAGCTTTCTCCTCCCGAACGCAACTACACGATCTGGGAGAAGGAGCTGCTGGCAATTAAGGCTGCCTTTGATACATGGCGGCATCTTCTAGAGGGGGCGGCACATCCGGTCCTGGTCCACACTGACCATAGGAACCTTGAACATCTTCAGACGGCCCGGAAGTTGTCTCAGAGGCAGAAGCGGTGGTCTCTGTTTTTTGGCCGCTTCAACTTCCGACTCCAGTATGTTCCTAGGGCCCGGAATCGGCAGGCTGATGCTCTTTCGCGCAAACCGGAATATGCTATAGATCCAGACAGGGAGTGTCACTCAGCCTTGCTGCGCCCTGAGAATTTCGCTGCCACTGCACCGGCCGCCACGCTGTTGGACCAGGTTCGGGAACTTCAGTCCCAGGACCCATTTGTGGCACAGCATTTGGCGGATGGGGATGCCTCTCCTTTTGTACCATCGGGGCCGCCTTTCATAGAATCATAGAATCATAGAGTTGGAAGAGACCACAAGGGCCATCCAGTCCAACCCCCTGCCATGCAGGAACTCCAAGTCAAAGCATCCCTGACAGATGGCCATCCAGCCTCTGCTTAAAGACCCCTAAGGAAGGAGACTCCACCACACTCCGAGGGAGTGTGTTCCACTGTCGAACAGCCCTTACTGTCAGGAAGTTCCTCCTAATGTTGAGGTGGAATCTCTTTTCCTGCAGTTTGCATCCATTGTTCCGCGTTCTAGTCTCTGCAGCAGCAGAAAACAAGCTTGCTCCCTCCTCAATATGACATCCCTTCAAATATTTAAACAGGGCTATCATATCACCTCTTAACCTTCTCTTCTCCAGGCTAAACATCCCCAGCTCCCTAAGGCGTTCTTCATAGGGCAAGGTTTCCAGACCCTTCACCATCTTAGTTGCCCTCCTTTGGACATGCTCCAGTTTCTCCACATCCTTTTTGAATTGTGGTGCCCAGAACTGGACACAGTATTCCAGGTGGGGCCTGACCAAAGCAGAATAGAGTGGCACTATAACTTCCCTTGATCTAGAAACTATACTTCTATTGATGCAGCCTAAAATTGCATTGGCTTTTTTAGCTGCCGCATCACACTGTTGACTCATGTTCAGCTTATGGTCTACTTGGACTCCTAGATCCCTTTCACATGTGGTCTCGTTCAGCCAGGTGTCCCCCATCCTATATCTGTGCATTTCATTTTTCCACCCTAAGTGCAGAACCTTACATTTCTCCGTATTGAATTTCATTTTGTTAGCACTGGCCCAGCTTTCTAGTCTATTCAGGTCATTTTGAATTTTGATCCTATCCTCTGGGGTATTAGCTACTCCTCCCAGTTTAGTGTCATCTGCAAATTTGATAAGTATGCCCCCAATTCTGTCATCCAAATCGTTAATAAAGATGTTGAATAGCACTGGGCCCAGGACAGAACCCTGTGGCACCCCACTGGTCACTTCTCTCCAGGATGAAAAGGAGCCATTGTTGAGCACCCTTTGAGTTCGGCCACTCAACCAATTACAAATCCATGTAACAGTTAACTTGTCTATCCCACATTTTGCAAGCTTGTTTGCAAGAATGTCATGGGGAACCTTGTCAAAGGCCTTACTGAAATCGAGGTATACTATATCCACAGCATTCCCTTCATCTACCAAGCTGGTAATTTTATCAAAAAAAGAGATCAGGTTCGTTTGGCATGACTTCTTTTTCTGAAACCCATGTTGGCTTTTTGTGATTATGGCATTGGCTTCTAAATGTTCGCAGACTCTCTGCTTAATGATCTGCTCTAGCACCTTTCCTGGAATTGATGTCAGACTAACTGGACGATAATTGTTGGGATCCTCTTTTTTTCCCTTTTTGAAGATGGGGACAACGTTTGCCCTCCTCCAGTCTTCTGGGACTTCTCCTGTTCTCCAGGAGTTCTCAAAGATTATTGCCAATGGCTCTGATATTACATTTGCTAGTTCTTTTAATACTCTAGGATGTAGTTCATCTGGTCCTGGAGATTTATATTCATTTTGGTTAACCAAGTATTCCTGTACTATCTCTTTACTTATTCTGTGCTGAAATTCCCCTATTCTGTCTTCTGCTCCATTATCCTTCGGTTGAGCACCTTTTGCCTTTTCTGAGAAGACTGAAGCAAAGAAGGTGTTGAGTAATTCTGCCTTTTCTCTGTCCCCTGTTAGCATTTTGCCATCTTCTGCACACAGTGGCCCTACTGTTTCCTTCTTCTTCCTTTTGCTGTGGACATATCCAAAAAAGCCCTTTTTATTGTTCTTAACCTCTCTAGCAAGCCTGAGTTCATTCTGCGCTTTAGCTTTTCTGACTTTACCCCTACATGTGCTGGCTATTTGTTTAAATTCCTCTTTCGTGATTTCTCCATTTTTCCATTTCTTATACATGTTCCGTTTAAAACTTAGCTCATTTGAAAGTTCCTTAGTCATCCATCCTGGCTTCTTGAGACATCTTCCATTTTTCTTCCTCATTGGAACTGTTTGAAATTGTGCCTTCAATATCTCCCTTTTGAGAAACTCCCATCCGTCTTGAACTCCCTTTTCTTTTAGTATTCCTGACCATGGGATCACTCCCAGTATTTCTCTAAGTTTATTGAAATTAGCTCTCCTAAAGTCTAGAGTGCGTGTCTGACTATGCCTAGCTTCTCCCTTCCACTGCATAACAAACTCCAGGAGAACATGGTCACTTCCACCTAAGGATCCAACCACTTGCACCCCATCAACTAGGTCTTCCCTGTTGGTTAAGATAAGATCTAAAATGGCTGATCCCCTTGTTGCCTCTTCCACCTTTTGGACAATGAAATTGTCTTCCAGGCAAGTGAGGAATTTGCTAGACTTTGAGGATTTGGCTGAGTTTGACTTCCAGCAAATATCCGGATAGTTGAAGTCCCCCATCACTACTACATCTCTCCTTCCTGATTGTGTGGTCATCTGTTCTAGAAAGGCATCATCCAATTCCTCTGCCTGAGTCGGGGGTCTGTAGTAGACTCCCACAGTAACATCCCTGTTATTTCCCTCTCCTTTAATTTTTATCCAGATGCTCTCCACCTGGCTTCCAGTATTGACTTCCTGGATCTCTTCACTGGTGTAAATATCCCTGACATATAATGCTATTCCTCCTCCTTTCCTGCTTGGCCTGTTTCTCTTAAAAAGGTTATATCCCTCTATTTCTACATTCCAATCATGAGACTCATCCCACCAGGTTTCAGTGATGCCTATTATATCATATTTCCCTTGTTGTGCTAGGAGGTCTTTATGTGCCAACAGGTCCTTGTCGGGAGGAGGTCTTGCGATTGTGCCACGATGCCAAACCGGCGGAGCACTTTGGGTTTTGCAAGACCTTGCACCTCCTCACCCGGGAGTTTTGGTGGCCTCGAGTCCGGGCAGAGGTGGCCCGATACGTGGACACTTGCCCGGTGTGTCGCCGGGCCAAGGATAACCCGGGACGGCCCGCAGGTTTGTTGCTGCCTCTGCCGACGCCGTCAGGGCCCTGGCGGCTCATCTCGATGGACTTCATCACCGACTTGCCCCCCTCTGCCGGTTGTACTTCTATCTGGGTAGTGGTGGACCTTTTTTCTAAAATGGCTCACTTTGTGCCTTGTGTTGGCCTTCCCACGGCGAAGGAGACGGCCCGGATGTTTCTGCAACACATCTTCCGGCTCCATGGCCTTCCCGAGGGTGTGATTTCTGATCGAGGGGCCCAGTTCACGTCCAGGTTTTGGACCAGCTTGTTGCGGCTCCTGGACGTGGCTCCACACCTGTCCTCATCGCATCACCCAGAATCCGATGGACAGACAGAGCGCACCAATGGGACACTGGAACAGTACCTCCGCTGTTACTCTAGTTACCGGCAAGAGAACTGGGTTGACTTGCTGCCGTTGGCCGAGTTTGCTTATAACAACTCGGTGCATGCCTCGACGCAGCAAACGCCTTTCTTCGCCACTGGAGGTTTCCATCCGCGGGGGTTCCCAGCTGTGGCTCCGGTTTCGGCGGTTCCTGCAGCGGATCAGTGGCTCCAAGAGCTTCGGGCTGCTCAGTCCTTGCTGCAGGAGCAGCTTGAAGTGGCGAAGGAGGCTTACAAGCGGGGCGCAGACCAGCGGCGGCAACCAGGTCCTCCTTTGCAGGTGGGGGACTTGGTTTGGTTGTCCACACGCCATCTTCCTCTTCATCGGCCTTGTCGCAAGTTGGATGCACGGTTTGTTGGGCCATATAAGATCGTGGCTCAGGTGAATCCTGTGGCGTTCCGGCTGCAACTGCCACGGACCTGGCGGGTTCATCCTGTCTTCCATCGGTCTTTGCTGCTTCCGGCCTCGGGGGTTCGGCCTGACACCGGTGCCACACCTCCGCCTGCTCCGGTCTTGGTCGATGGGGAACAGGAGTTCGAGGTGGCCCAGATCCTGGACTCCCATCATTACCGAGGCAGGCTACAGTATCTGATTGACTGGGTCGGTTACGGGCCGGAGGAACGATCCTGGGAGAACGCCTCGGATGTTCATGCTCCTCGCCTGGTCCGGGAGTTCCATTGTCGCTTCCCTGACCGGCCCCGTCCTCCTCAGGGGTTGGGGGAGGATAATGGGAGGGGGAGTGATGTCAGGGACAGCCAGGTGGAGGACATGGAGGATTCTGAGGAAGAGTATGCTGGGTCAGGTCCTAGCATGGTGCTGCTAGATCCTGGAGACTTGGGTGAACCTGGACCTAGTTCTATGGGACACAGGGAGGCACAGCCCCTACCTCAGCAGCCTGGGGTCTCCTCAGAGGAAAGCCTTTCCACAGCAGAGGTTGCAGGCCTGGAAGAGACACAGGAGCAAGAGACAGAAATCCCTTCCTTTACTCAAAGGAGAGCAGATCGGGAGGGGCTGAGACGCTCTCGGAGATTGTTAGAGAAAGCCAAGTTAAAACAGCTGTGAGGGGAGGAGCTGGGGCCTATATAAGAGATCAGGGAAGACAAACTTTTGTCAAAGCTTATCTTGGTTTCCCGGCGAAAGCTCTTGACTCTCGGCTTGACTTCAGACTATTCATTACCTGCGACCTTTGGAACGGCTTTGGAATCTCTGTCTGTGATAACCCTCGACCTTGGAACACTCATTGAATTTGCCTTTTGCCTTGCGGACTTTGTATTTGACGACGGCCAGCAATTACTGGTATTTTGTTTCCATTTTATTGTGTTTATTAAAGACTCCTTTATCAGCCACGTGTTGGCAGCTTTCCCGGACAGCAGCTAAAAAAGTCAATGTGATCCTAGGGCCTCATTCCCACTTTAAAAAAAGGGGGATTTGCAATCCAAATTGATGGATCAATTTGACAGCAGAGCATGGTTCCCACTACATTTGCCCCAATCACATTTTTTCTCTGTAAAATAACCCACTAGTGGTTCACATTCATGAATGAATTGCTTCAAAATGGACCCGCTCCAGCTGGCCGAAGGGCAAATTTAAATTGATTCCGATCCGCATCTGGTTCACATTTGCGCAGAATCGATTTATCGAAAAGGACGCAGAAAACATCAGCCTCAAAAAGATGTGGGTTAAATGCGTCTAGTGTGTGGCCTCCATCTCCAAATTGCTTCAGTAAATCAATTCAAGTGGGAACCAGGGTCATTTGAACCGATTCAAACTGATTTGCAATCCAGTTTAAAAGGTAGTGGGAATCAGGCCTAGGCTGCATCAATAGGAGTGTAGTGTCTAGATCTAGGGAAGAAATAGCACCACTCTATTCTGCTTTGGGAGAGTATGTCTATTATCATCCAATTCAGGCACAGGTTGGGCATAGGATTGAACGGGTGAAAACGGATCTTATCGCACATCTTTTTGCCCAGCTCTGCTGCATCACTTACCAATCTGGACTCCTGGTGTACTTTTCAAACCTATGGTACTTTTCTGTCCTTCGAAAAATATGCCAGGAGTCTGGATCGGAGACGCGATGCAGCTGAGTTGGACAAAGATTGGTTTTCAGCTGTTCAAGCCTGTGCCTAGTCCGTGCCTGGAGGGGGTGAAAACAGATATGTGAGAATCTCATTGGTCAGACCTCACCTGGAATAGTGTGTCCAATTCTGGGCACCATATTGACAAGTTGGAGCATGTTCAAAGGAGGGCAACCAATGGTGAAAGTTCTGGAAATCATGCTCTATGAGGAGCAGCTTTGGAAGCTGGGTATGTTCAGCGTGGAGAAGAGAAGGTTAAGGGGTGATAGGGTAGACTTGTTTAAATATTTGAAGGGGTATCATATTGAGACTGGAGCAAGCTTGTTTTCTGCTGCTCCAGAGAACAAGACATGGAGCAATAGATTCAAACTACAGGAAAAGAGATTCCACCCCAAAATTAGGAAGAAATTCCTGATGGTAAGAGCTATTCAACAGTGGAATATGCTACCTCAGAGAGTGTTAGAGTCTCCTTCTTTGGGGGATTTTCAACAGAGGCTGGATGACCATCTCTTGGGAGTACTTTGATTGAATAGGAAACAAGAGAGCTCACACATGAATCAAAACAAGCTACATGATTTTAAAAATAGTAATAAATATGGTAGACAACTGTTAGAACAGAACAGGCTGCATCAATAGAAGTATAGTGTCTAGATCAAGGGAAGTAATAGTACTACTCTATTCTGCTTTGGTCAGGCTTCACCTGGAATATTGTGTCCAGTTCTGGACACAACAGTTTAAGAAGGATATTGTCCAGAGGAGAGCAACCAAAATGGGGAAATGTCTGGAAACCATGCTTTATGAGGAGAGACTTAGGGAGCAGGGTATGTTGAGCGTGAACCAGCTGCCCCTTTGGGAGCCACCCAGCAGCTCAGCTGTTTTCTTGGACGGGGTGCGAGAGTCCATCAATGACTGAGATCTATTTTGTATTGCTCGATTTACTATGCTACTTCTATATATTTTATATTGTATTTGATTTCTAATTGAACTGTCTTTTTCCCTTGTTTTTCTATGTAATTTATATTGTTATAGATGCATTGTATATTATATTGCTATGATTATGTACTACTATTTTTCTTTTTATTGCAGTTGCTATTGTTATGTACTTCTTTTATTTGTTGTAACCCACCTGGATTCCAAGTGATTGGGTGGGATATAAATAAATCGTTGTTGTTGTTGTTGTTGTTGTGACAGCCCTGTTTAAATATTTGAAGGGATGTCATAATGAGGATAGAGCAAGCTTGTTTTCTGAAGCTCCAGAAAATGGGACCTGGAGCAATGGATTCAAACTACAGAAAAAGAGTGATGGAGTCTCCTTCTTTGGGGGGTTTTCAACAGAGACTGGATGACCATCTCTCAGGAGTGCTTTGATTGTGTCTTGTTGCATGGCAGGGGGTTGAACTGGATGGCCCTTGTGGTCTCTTCCAACGCTGTGACTCTAGAATCTGTTCTTTCTATCTGATTTGAAAGAAATGTATGTGGGTGGATTTCTGTAGCCTGTAGATCACATAAGAGGATATTTAATTAGTTACTTACCAGCAAGGAAAGCATGTTAGAGTTGAATATTAAGAAAACAAAGATGATTTACATAACTTACATTGGGGAAAAAACGCTAACAGTTTGCTACATTTTGGTTCAGTCTTAACCCAAAATGGAGAGTGTAATCAAGAAACAAGGAGAAGTATAAATTTGAAAAGGCAACTATGAAGGAACAAGGTAAGTTCCTCAAGTGTAAAGAAATATAATTCAATACCAAAGTCGGAATCATCCATACCATGGTATTTCCCATTTCTATGTATGTTTGTCAAAGACGGATAGTGAAGAAAGCTGATAGGAAGGAAATCAATGCATTTGAAATGTGCTAGAAAAGATGTCTACTGATGCCTTGGACTGCCATAAAGACAAGTGCAGGGTCTTAGCTTGAATTCTCACTAGAAGCAAAGATTATTAAACTGTCATAGTTTCGACATATGATGAGTTTATGCCTCATTCATGAATTGAAATACAGCTCCCAAGAACTTTTCTGAACTTGAATTTGGCCCTTGGGCTGAAAGAGGGGTTCCACACATGAAATGTAGGGAGAAACCTCTCCTCCTGCCATTTTGAAACCCAAAGATGCACCAGACTAGAAAAGCTTGGTAACAGCCGCTTTTTGAATACTAAGAGAGATTTATTTGTTTTGTTTTATTTTTATTGGTTTGAGGATTTCTATTTTCACCTCCCCCTCACCCCCTTTCTTTTATGCTTTATTGCCTGGTTGATTTATCTCTTCTCACCATTGTTGAAAGCCAAATTGGGCAACAGTGTGAGGTTCTACTGCTGATGTCAGCTGTTTATGAGTTCCAACAGATGTTTTTGTTTGTAAGGTACTTGGGTTATTGAATGTGGGTGGAGAGAAATCAATCTTTTCTTAGGTATGCATCATTTTGTCCTTCTTCTCGGTATTTCCTAAACTGGAAGGTGAATATTTCTTCTCAGAAGCTGATCATATAGGCCAGTGATGGTCAGAGTGAGAAGACCTGACTGCAACCCGTATCGCTGGTACTCCTGTGTTAAAATGAACTGTCCTGGACTGCAGCCAGCACACACCAACCAAAGCTGATAAGGCAGTTCCACAAATCTAAATCTTGTTCCTAAGAATAGTCCAAAAGCCAGAGCCGAGGTCAGGGTTGGAGAGGTTACAGAAGTCAGTCTGGTCTGAGGTCAGGGCAAGGAGAAAGCAGCAGAACTCCAAGTCGTTCCAAGATCAAGGCAAACCAGAGACACGAAGCCAGTATACAGTCACACCAAGAGACTTTCAATAAGTTCTGGCAAAGGGATGGCATCCCACAGGTGACTAAGTAGGAGACACCCTCCCTGTTGTCAGCTGTGCTTTATTAACAGCTTGCTTTTCTGCAAGCCTGTGGGACCGATGCAAGCAAGCACTCTCAGCCCTCCTTTCCTTAAAGGAGGGGACCTCCAAGCTGGATTCTTCCTTTGGAGCCACATCCAGCTGCTGAGTGTCTGAAGGGAGCTCCACGGTGCTAGAGCCTGGCTGGGCTCCCACTCCTGGGGCTGAAATGTCAGGGCTGGGGTCTGGCATGGCAGAACTGGGACCTGGTCTAGCCTCCAACTCCTCTTGCTCCTGAGGAGCCATGTCCTCCTCCTCATCCTCTGACTCCATCTCTTGGCTGGCCATGACATGAACCATGAGAACGCCAGTGTCCATTTGAAAAACCCTGTCCACTTGGGATGCTTTCAATGGTTAACCTAGTTACTGCTGGCAGGTCATTAAAGGGGAAGCTTGTAGAAAAAACTGCATGCCAACAACTGTAATAAATTGGCCTTGATGCAAGGCAGCAGAGCCAAACTCTAGAGGCTGCTTGATCAAAACAGCCTGGAATAAGTGATGTCACAGTGGACTTTGCCATTACCTGCTCTGTAATGTGAATAATAATAATAATAATAATATTTTTTTATTTCTAGCCCGCCCCTCTGAACCAGCAATCGGGGCGGGGTCCAACAGGATTAAAACAACAACAATTAAAATAGAACAATACCATCCCCACCTCCCACCCCTTAAAATAAGATTAAATCAACAATGAGTTAAAACATATCAATATCAAACCTAAAAATTCTTCAGCTGTATGGGTGGGCTGAAATCATGGAGGAAGAAGGCTGGAAGAAGTTTAAATCTTGGATTTGGAGCCGGGAAATGTTAAACATTGTCTGGAAAGGCCTGCCGGAAGAGATGCGTCTTTAAGGCTTTTGTAAAGCCATCGATGGATGAAATGAGATGCATCTCATCCAGCAGGTTATTCCACAACTTTGATAGCTGAAAAGGCCCTCTGGAAGGTGTGCATCAGCCTGGTTCATACGGGAAGAGGCGGTGCCTAAGATAGGATGCACCCAAGCCATGTAGGGCTTTAAAGATTAAAACCAACACCTTGTACTGCTCCCGGAAACTATCGGCAGCCAGTGGAGAGACTTAAGCACAGGTGTTATGTGCTCTCCCCTAGGTGTTCCTGTGACAAGCCTGGCTGCAGTGTTTTGAACCAGTTGTTGTTTCCGAGTTAAGCACAAGGGTAGCCCCATGTAGAGCGCATTACAGTAATGCAGACATGAGGTTACCAACGCGTGTACCACAGTTTCCAGATCCCTCACATCCAGGAAAGGGCGCAACTGGCATATCAGCTGAAGCTGATAACAGACACTCCTGACTGTCGCATTCACCTGACTAGTCATGTGAAGCGACGAGTCAAGAAGTACCCCCAGAATGCGAACAGAGTCCTTTGAGGAGAATGTGACTCCATCAAGGACTGGGGATTGTATTCTCAAACTGGGTTTCGGGCATGTAACTGTAAGTACCTCTGTTTTGTCTGGACTGAGCTTCAATTTGTTTTCCCTCATCCAATCCATTACCACTGCGAGACAGTCATTGAGAGGAGAGATGCCATCTGACGTCTGAGCAGACGATCTGGTCATGGAGAAGTATATCTGAGTGCCATCTGAGTGTCATCAGTGTACTGGTGAAACTGAGCTCCATGCCTCTGAATGATCTCACCCAGCGGCTTCATATAAATATTGAATAGCATCAGGGACAGGATGGCGCCCTGAGGGATGCCACAATTAAGCCCGATTTTAGAAGAGCAACTGTCCCCGAGCCTCAACATTAGGAGGAACTTCCACCTCAACATTAGGAGGAACTTCCTGACAGTAAGGGCTGTTCGACAGTGGAACACACTCCCTTGGAGTGTGGTGGAGTCTCCTTCCTTAGAGGTTTTTAAGCAGAGGCTGGATGGCCATCTGTCAGGGATGCTTTGATGGAGAGTTCCTGCATGGCAGGGGTTGGACTGGATGGCTCTTGTGGTCTCTTCCAACTCTGTGATTCTATGATTCTCACCCTTTGGGATCTGCCGGAGAGAAAGGACCGGAACCACCGAAGCACGGTGCCACCAATCCCTAACTCCCTTAGCCGCTCCAAAAGGATGGAATGGTCTATGGTGTCAAAAGCCGCTGATAGATCCAAGAGCACCAACAGGGTCACACTACAGATGTGAATCTGTTGAACTCGTAACACGCAGCAGCCATAAAAATCCAGTGCTATTTAGCCACCAAATTCTTCTCTAGTTTGGAACATTAAACAAGGTACTTTCAATGCTGCCTAAGGAAATGGAACATAAGGGAATATCTAATTTTCTCAAGTTACCAGAGTCTTCATTTGTGCCATGCACACTGGAAGCTAGTAGATCTCAAGGGCTCTTGCAAATGGGAGGCTGCAAATTATAATGGATATGATTGGGTTTGGAAAATAGCTCCATTTGCCACAACCAATTTTCAATTAAATCCCAGAGGACTATGACCACCATGGACTGCAACAAGACTACACACGTTTGAAATTAGATGGTGAAGCCAGGGCAGGGATCACCGAGAAAGAACAAGGGCTATTATAAATAGAATGTAGCTGGAACACAATTTCACCAGGGTATGTTTGGGTAGCAGTGGGAGAATTAGTTCCCATGTGATTTTTTTTGGCGGGGGGTCAGGAGCATGTCTGTAATCTACCTGATCGTTGTGTGACTGTTGCTGTGACATTTGAAACAATATAAATGAGTCTGTTGCCTTAAGTGTTAGGCATGCCTACCACAAAACTCCTATTACTTAATGATTGTCTGTATAGGGTAGTGGTTAGAGCAGCAGTGGGAAATGTGTGGCTCTTTAGATGCTGTTGGACTGTAGCTCCCACCAGTTGTGGCCGGTATAGTCAATGATGAGTGACAATTTTATTTATTTATTTATTTAGGGCCAAGACAAACCGCCCCGAAAGGGCAGGTTGGAGCCACCCATTTTTGTTCCCGAGGAACACCGCAGCAGCCAAACCGTGCACTGTCCCTCTGGACCAAAAAGAACCCAGAAAAACTGGGTTCTTCTAGGTCCACACAACAGATGTCACGAGTGCACCATTGGTGCACTGTGGTGCATCAGTGATGTAACCAACACGCAGCAATGTCTGTATGCTGCACCGTCACTTACATCAAGATGGCAGCCCCAATGTGGACAGGAGGCTGCCATTATGCCGGCGTCTGTACAGATTAGGGTTCCAGAACGTGTGGTTGCTATGCACTGTGCAACCCTAGAATCGGTGCCTGCACGCTGCTTCTGACCCGTCTGTACTGGGACTTAGTTACTTCATTTATATGCCATCTTTCTTCCAGGATGGGACCCAGAGCGGCTTCCACAACAACAAATTAAAAAATGTTTACAGAATGTTTAAAACCAATTTAAAGACACCACATTAAAACAACAGGTGTTGTAGTCCAACAGCATCTGGAGGGTTATACATCTCCCATCCCTGGATTAGAATTTTGAGGCTAGGACCAGGGGAATGGAGGTTCAAACTTCCACTCAGCCACAGAGCTCATTGGAGAAGGTCAGAAGAATCAAAGCACAAAATGAGTTTAGGCTTGCTAGAGAGGTTCAAAATAAGAAGGGCCTCTTTTTTGGTTATGTCTGTAGCAAAAGGAAGAAAAGGAAATGGTAGGGCCACTACATGGAAAAGATGGTGGAATGCTAACAGGGAACAGAGAAAAGGAAGAACTATTCAACACCTTCTTTGCTTTGGTCTTGTCTCAAAATGGAAACAGTGCTCAACCTGGGAAAAATGGAGTACACGATGCAATAGGGGAAATGCAGCACAAAATAGATAAAGAGTAGTGTAGAAACCCCTGGATATTCTAAACAAATTGAATTCTACAGTGCCAGATGAATTTCATCCAAGAGTATTAGAAGAACTAGCAGAACTAATCTTAGAGCCACGGTCAATAATCTTTGAGAATTCCTGGAGAACAGGAGAGGTCCCAGCAGACAAGAGGAGGGCAAATGTT
This sequence comes from Urosaurus nigricauda, assembly GCA_034509955.1. Taxonomy (NCBI): domain Eukaryota; kingdom Metazoa; phylum Chordata; class Lepidosauria; order Squamata; family Phrynosomatidae; genus Urosaurus; species Urosaurus nigricauda. The sequence goes on from JAOEGL010000014.1 coordinate 5,705,779, forward strand.
CTTCAAAAAAGGACAAAAGAGGACCCAAATAATTACCGCCCAGTCAGTCTGACATCAGTACCAAGAAGGTTTCTGGAACATATCATGAAACAGACAGTCTGTAAGCACTTAGAAAGAAATGCCATAATTACAAAATGTCAACATGGGTTCCACAAAAACAAGTCATGCCAGACAATTCTTGTTTGATAGAACCACAAGATGAAGGGAATGTTGTGGATTTAGCCTACCTTGATTTCAGTAAGGCCTTTGACAAGGTCCCCCTTGTAAGCCAGCTAGAAAAATATAGGCTGTATAATGTGACTGGTAACTGGATTTATAATTGGTTGTGCGACCAAACCCAAAGGGTACTCAACAATGGCTCCTCCTCATCCTTATCTTGGAAGACGGAATAGGGGGCATGACTATGAAATTTGCAGATGACACTAAATCAGGTGGAGTTGCTAATCCCCCAGAGGACAGGATCAGAACTCAAAATAACCTTAACAGATTAGAAATCTATGTCAAAATTAACCAAATGAATTTCAGCACGGAGAAATGTAGGCTACTACATTTGGTTAGTAAAAATGAAATGCACACATATAGGATGGGTGACACCTGGCTTGACGGCAGTACATATTTGAAAGGGATCAAGGAGTCTTAGTGGGCTACAGGCAGAAAATGAGCCAGTAATGTGATGAAGCAGTAAGAAAGCCAACACAATTCTAGGCTGCATCAACAGGAGTGTATTGAGGGAAGTAATAGTATCACTTTATTCTGTTTCAATCAGACCTCACCTGTCCAGTTCTCTGCACCACAGTTCAAGAAGAATGTTAACAAGCTTGAGGGTGTCCAGAAGAGGATGACCAAAATTCTGAAAAGTCTGAAAACCATCAAGCCCTATGAGGAGTGGCTGAGTGAACTATGTATGTTTAGTCTGGGGAAAAAATGTTAAAGGGATAAGATAAGGAGCTATAGGAAAAGTGATTCAACCTATACCTTAGGAAGAGCTTCCTGATGGTCAGAGTTGTTTGACAGTGGAACACACTGCCTTGGAGAGTGGTGCAGTCTCCTTTTTTGGGAGATTTTTAAACATCCAGGCTGAATGGCCATCTGTCAGGGTTGCTGTGATTGTGTCATCCTGCATAGCAGGGGATAGGACTGGATTGTTTCTTCCAACTCTAATTTATGAATGCCCATTGAATTGTTAGAAGGATAAAATGGAATTCATAATAAATATTAAACTCTTGAAAGTTGGAGATGCTTTGATTGTGATTTTCTGCATGGCAGGGGTTTGGACTGGATGGCTCTTGTGGTCTCTTCCAACTCTATGATTCTATGAAAGAGATTTCTAAAACTCTTACAGGTTCATAAACAGTCTGATAGTAGACTGAACTCAGCAGTTTATTCAACAATGCAGTACCAGGTAGACTCTCACTTGGTGGCCCAAGTTTCCATCCCAAACAAGCAATTAAAACAGCTTCATACAGAATTTTTACAAAAACATGAAGTGGCAGCAGGTGATCAACAAAATGCGATGGCAGTCATCCAAATTCACCAACAAGGACCAAGCCCCTATTTGCAAATGCTGTATGTCACAACTGTTCTTTGTATCTTATGCTTATGTTCCAACTGTTATTTAATCAGCTGAATGTGTAAAGGTGTTCTGGCACATGGCTTATAATGCTTTAGACACATTCTATTTAATTTGAAATCACTGAGAGCCTGTAATATTTTCTGTTATACACTGTTTTCTTCAACATGGCTCCATCTCATTTAGGCCTTATGGTTGTGCTTTTCTACTTTCTCCAGAGTCCTGCAGAGAACTTAAACTCCAGCGTCTCCTGCTTGACTTTGCCAGCTTTGCAGCTCAGGAGGAGGAGTCCTGCAGAGAACTTAAACTCCAGCGTCTCCTGCTTGAGTTTGCCAGCTTTGCAGCTCAGGAGGAGGAGTCCTGCAGAGAACTTAAACTCCAGTGTCTCCTGCTTGACTTGCCTGCCCCACCAGCTCAGGAGGAGGAGTCCTGCAAAGGCCTTGGGACCCTGACATTTCATCATCATTCCCTGGTGCTGTTGTGCCTTTTATTCTTATCCCTCCCACTTTTCACCACTCCTTCCCTGGCTGGGGCTATCCTCAAAAGCTTTAGGGTTTGTTTGTTTTTGACCTAACAGTTTTCCTCTCTTGACCCCATTTGCTATTCAGGGGATGTAAAGATATTCACAGTTTGTACAAGCTGCACTATCAGATATTGTTGATTAACTTTTAGTGAAAGCTGTGCCTAGATGGTGTAAATTTTAACATATAATTCATAGCGGATGCTTCTCATCATAGTTAAAACTAGGCTAAAATAACTAGAAGAGATTGTAAAATGTCAGGAAGTTTTACCTCTTTGGTCCAACCTATGAGAGAAAAAAGTGTGCAACCAAAGATTACTCAATTTTTCACTCTGAGCAAACAAAAATTATCTGATAGATCCACTGAATTGAAAATAGAGCCCAATAACACTGAAGTTGGAAAAGTAACTTCCCCAGGCATAATACCAGTGTTAGATTGGTCACTCAATAATATAGGTGCCTTGACACCTGTACCCAAGTACCTTTCTCTTCCAAACCTTGCTCTTGAGATAGCTAATGCAATGTCAACTAATCCATTTGATATTCCTAGAACTGGAAATCCATCCTCCATTAGAACTACTAACTCTGAGATTACTGTAACAAAACATTCCCCTGTACCTAAATCAAGACAAATAAATGCAATGTTCATTAACAGTGTTAACCCACAGGTACATACAAATGAAGCTGGATGGATATCAACATTGACAGAAGACCTTGCAATAATAAAAAAAAATTCTAACTGAGTGTAACAACTTGCTAACCACTTTGGTTGTTTTGCATTTACAAACTAGTTCTATTACTACAAAGGAGCAAGAAATGAATTTCAAGAGGGATAAAGCTAATGCAACACAACCAACATCTATAGATAATATTGAAAACAATCAAAAGAAGGGACTCAAATGCAAAAATTCTACTGGGAAAAAACCTGAGAATCCTAGGAAGATTTGCAAAGTGGACAAACTTTCAAACTCAAACTCTCAAAAACGTAATGAAGTATTGCTTGAGAAGAAACCCAACATTAAATCAACCTCTCCTTTTTTGGACCCCCTGGAAGGGCAATTGTTACATAATTTGAACCATTTTTATAAGAAGAAATCCAATGAGCAGTCTCTTAATTCTAAATCAGGAAACAATGCTCCTAAATCCATCTCTGATGAGACAATAACCAATGCTGTAAACTTAAAAAAATGGCAGTTAGTTCTTATCCAACATGAAATAGTATTATCCAACTTTCCAAAACCTGTTGGCATACGTACCCAAACAGAGCGCAAGCTACATCTCTTAACTCTTTTAGAAGAGATTTGTCCAAATCAAATTACACTTGAGGATATCATCCAGATATGATACCTATATTTCAACAATCTTCGTGCTCGTGGGCAAATTAAATTTAGGGATCCAAAGTTTGCTATCCTTATATTTAAAACTAAAACTTTATTTGAGGCTAGGGACATCTATGTTTCAAGATTTTATACCAATGCAATTCCACCACAACCGCTAATACAGTCTTTATCTTGCAAACAAACCTCAACTGCCAAAGTAAACAAGGAAATAAAGGATCATAAACCTGATAAGCTCAGAGATCAATACCCTAACATGGATGGAATTGGAGGAAAATCTGGTCATACAAATGACCCATGTTCAAAGCATCTGTCTAATCTTCAAATGTCAGAGGAAGAGAAAGGTCTTACTAACACCTTTTCGGCCCTATCTCACTCTGCACAAGAAGATAAAATTACCAGTTTGGTAGATGAAGGGAATGCTGTGGATATAGTATATCTTGATTTCAGTAAGGCATTTGACAAGGTTCCCCATGACATTCTTGCAAACAAGCTTGTAAAATGTGGGCTAGACAACATAACTGTTACATGGGTTTGTAACTGGTTGACTGGCCGAATTCAACCTGGAAAGAAGTGACCAGTGGGGTCCCACAGGGTTCTGTACTGGGCCCAGTGCTATTCAATATCTTTATTAATGACTTGGATGACAGAATTGGGGGTATACTTATCAAATTTGCAGATGACACCAAATTAGGAGGAGTAACCAATACTCCAGAAGACAGGACTGAAATTCAAAATGACCTGAATAGACTAGAAAGCTGGGCCAACGCTAACAAAATGAAATTCAATGTGGAGAAATGTAAGGTACTGCACTTAGGGCGCAAAAATGAAATGCATAGGTATAGGATGGGGGACATCTGGCTGAATGAAAGTATGTGTGAAAGGGATCTAGGAGTCCAAGTAGACCATAAGTTGAACATGAGTCAACAGTGCGATGTGGCAGCTAAAAAGGCCAATGCTATTTTAGGCTGCATCAATAGAAGCATAGTGTCTAGATCAAAGGAAGTAATAGTGCCGCTCTATTCTGCTTTGGTCAGGCCCCACCTGGAATACTGTGTCCAGTTCTGGGCACCACAATTCAAAAAGGATGTGGAGAAACTGGAGCGGGTCCAAAGGAGGGCAACTAAGATTGTGAAGGGTCTGGAAACCATGCCCTATGAGGAACGACTTAGAGAGCTGGGAATGTTTAGCCTGGAGAAGAGAAGGTCAAGAGGTGATATGATAGCCCTGTTTAAATATTTTAAGGGATGTCATATTGAGGAGGGAGCAAGCTTGTTTTCTGCTACTGCAGAGACTAGAACGCGGAACAATGGATGTAAGCTGCAGGAAAAGAGATTCCACCTCAACATTAGGAGGAACTTCCTGACAGTAAGGGCTGTTTGGCAGTGGAACACACTCCCTCGGAGTGTAGTGGAGTCTCCGTCCTTGGAGGTCTTTAAGCAGAGGCTGGATAGCCATCTGTTGGGGATGCTTTGACTGGGAGTTCCTGCATGGCAGGGGGTTGGACTGGATGGCCCTTGTGGTCTCTTCCAACTCTATGATTCTATTATTCTAAGAAATTCTAGTCAGATTGGATGATCTGAGACAGCATTTGATAAGTATCCAGCCAACAGTAAAAAACACCACAATCAAAACCTATGAAGGAAAAGAGAATAGCAATGCACTTATAATTCAACCAGATTGTTTAATAAACACCCGAGATCTGACATTTATCAATGATGTCTGCAATCAGTCAATCCCAGAAACCATCGAGGAAACAACTGGAAAATGCTTCACTAATGAAATTTATGAAAGGAAGATGGTCAAAGAAGTGATCACAGCAGAGATAAATCCCTTGGCATGGACGGAAATGAGGTATTTGGAAAACGCGGAAAATGGCTTGTTACAACAAGAAATTAATCAAAGTGACAGATCATCGAACATACATGGTCCTGTATCCACTAATGTCAGTTGTGTCCACCCAGCCTTAGAAGTTATTGAAGAAATTGCAGCCAGTTATAATGATGTCCACCTAACCTCTGTATCCATCACAGACTCAACAGCAACTTCGGATACCCTCGTAAAACAACCATTCCCTCCAGTTGCCCTACATTTTCAAGAACACTCTCAAAATGCAGTGAATTTATAACCTCAAATAAAGCCTCAATCAAGGAAGTTAAAATTTATATGGAATATCACAGGATGGAAAGAAATATAAGTGACCCTTCCTTTGTGGAATTTATTTCCAATTTTGACATATTATTACTTCAAGAGACCTGGTTAAGGGAAAAATTAGCTCTCAATGGATATACAGCATACTCTGCTGATGCTTGTATTTCTTCCAATGGGGGTTGCCCTAAGGGAGCGTTGTCCATCTTGGTCATATACTGTATCATCAGTCACCTCTCTTGCAGATTTGGCTATTACCTTATTAATTAAACTTAACGGTTTTTGGATATTAATTATAAATGTCTATATTCCTCCTCTACGCTGCAAGGAAATGGTAAAAGACATATGGTTGAAACTGGAGGATTATATTGCTAAACTAATAGCACTAAAGCCTCACTAATACTAGCTGGGGACTGTAATGCAAGAATTGGCCAGAATGAGATGGATCTGTACTCATACTTCCATTGTACTCAACCAGAATTGGACCCAGGTTTAGACTTGCCAATTAGACAATCCAAAGACAAGGGGGAAACTCTGGGGAAAATTTGAAGATACTAACATAGACAGACGCTTATTAACACTAATGCGAAAAATGCATGAGAACTCTCGTCTAGTTGTTAGGTGCAACACCCAGGGTGATATAACAAGATCTATTCCCACATCTAATGGTGTTAGGCAGGGTTGTGTGTTGGCCCCTACCCTTTTCAATTTTTACATTAACTCTATGATTAAGCCCTTGACAGATATACCATTGCGCCATCCATCTCTGTCAAATAAACCCCTAACAATATTGTTATACGCTGACGATGTTGTTCTTATGTCATTGACTAGAGTGGGCCTTAATAAACTTTTGAGAGCCCTTACTAACCATTGTAGACAGGACACTCTAACAATCAATTACAAGAAAACTAAGATAATGATCTTTTCAAAGAGGCCAATATGCCACAAGTGGTCAATTGACAATGAATACATCGAACAGGTGTCATCCTATAAATATTTAGGAATAGCTTTCCATGAAAAGGAACTTGCAAATCACCATCAAAAAAGTACAATATTGAATGTCCAAAGAACTATCAGGGCTCTTTGTTCCTTTTTTTATAATAGGGGTGGACAATATTGCAGGTTTTCACTGCTAAAGTACTATCTCAGCTTTTGTGCGGCTCGGGGGTTTATTCCTTTAGCAACTTTACTCCATTTGAGGTTGTCCAAACCAAGTTTTTGAGATCGATCCTGGGTATCCCAAATCATAGAATCATAGAATCATAGAATCATAGAATCATAGAGTTGGAAGAGACCACAAGGGCCATCTAGTCCAACCCCCTGCCATGCAGGAACTCCCAGTCACAGCATCCCCGACAGATGACCATCCAGCCTCTGCTTAAAGACCTCCAAGGAAGGAGACTCCACTACGCTCCGAGGGAGTGTGTTCCACTGTCGAACAGCCCTTACTGTAAGGAAGTTCCTCCTAATGTTGAGGTGGAATCTCCTTTCCTGCAATTTATATCCATTGTTCCACGTCCTAGTCTCTGCAGCAGCAGAAAACAAGCTTGCTCCCTCCTCAATATGACATCCCTTCAAATATTTAAACAGGGCTATCATATCACCTCTTAACCTTCTCTTCTCCAGGCTGAACATCCCCAGTTCCCTATAATGTACCAAATGTTATTCTGCGCTTAGAAACTGGATTGTTATCAATTGAGGCTCGTATCTGGATTAGAAAATTCAACCTATGGTTAAAAATGCTCTTCAATACGATTGGCTTGGCTCTGTTAACACTAACAGATTCTTTCATATCAACTTGGAAAGAATCTTTAATAGTGAAGCTCTCTACTATCGGGCTATCAAGGTCTCACGTACTTTTGTTGGGCTATAACAAAGCAAAAACTGTTATTACCCAGCGAATTAAAGATATCGACCTACAAAACCATAAAAGTAAATCAGCCCTTTATCCCATAATTGGAGAAACTGAGAGAGCATTCGCTCATGCTAAATATCTTGATAAACTGAATATTCCCAAGTACAGAAGAGCATTTATGCTTGCGAGATTCAATATTTTCCCATCAGCTGTAGTTGAAGGCAGATATAAAAAAATACCTTATCAGTGTAGATTATGCCCTTGTGGCTCTGATGAAATTGAGTCAATTGGACACGTTTTCTTCTTCTGCTCCCTTTATAAAGAATTTCGTTATTTATATATAACCCCACTTTTACAACATTTCCCCGGCAGACAAGAGCAATTTTATGTTAATTATCTCCTTTCTGACCACAAGGAACAGATAACTGTTTCAGTTGCCAAGTTCCTTGCAGCTGCAATCATCTGCCGTAACATTTTTTTAAAACAGTTGTATCAATATTGCTAGTAAATCTGGATACTTTGGGTAACCATTTTATTGTTTTTATTCACTGTACTATTAGTATGATAACATAATTTAATGCTTGGTACCCATGAGTAGGCTACGAAGTGAGACTGTGGGTATTCTTATTTTCTATTGGTAAATACACTTTAGTAAGAATATAATGTAATATCCTTGTGTTAAATATCAGATTCTCTGTAATGTGTGTTTATTTTTGTGCTGGCCAAGTGCCGTAATAATAAATATTCTATTCTATTCTACTTTATCCCAACATGACTACTGATGCACCCCAAATCTGGTAATGGAAGATGGAACTGTATGTTATCAAAAACATGGGAATGCCATTGGATGTGGCAATAGCAAGCCATGTCCTTCTGTCCCTTTCTCTAACATGTGCCCCAACATATCTCAACATATAAGTCCCCAACATACAAGTCCTGATAGCAATATGTTGACTGTCAACCCCATCCATATCACTACCTGCTACTAGTAATATCAATGTGCAATGTCAATAGGGCATATGAGGTAATCTGACCTACTTGCCATGCAGGAGAAATGGAACTTGACTCAGAGGTACCATTTTGAGAAGCTGTCCGCCACGTGTTTCTTTCTGCCCTGAGGTAATCTTGGAAGTTCTGACTAAACTAACATTGTCGTTTATAAAGCTGGAACAAGAATGAACACAGCAAACAAGGGAATATAAAACCAAATAGCTAAACCACATCCAAGAAAGGAATTATGATGGTAGCTTTTCACTCTAGGAACTCTATTTAAAAAATAAAATAAAATAAAATAAAAACAGACATTCCAACCAAGTTGAATTCTGCATGACTTGAGAAGACACATGGATCTTCCGATCAAGCAGCAGGGACAGAGATCTAAGGTTCTCTGATGCAAGTAGATTTCATCATGGGTTTGTGGAGGGGAAATAGGGCATAGGGAGGTAGGAATATGTCTGCTTGATTCATCCTTATCTAGAAATATAACTATATTTGACATTGCTTATAAAAGCCCTGACTTCTTTTTTAAAATATCTACACTCTTTTCAACTTCTTTTCAACAGTATCTTTTTCTTTTGGCAGCTTCTCATTGTCCCCCCCCCCCCCACCTTTGGTTAAAGTGGGGGGGGGGGAGATTTACTTTACTTGAACTGAAAACTTTCCCTTGCAGAATGATATTTATGGTTGAATGAAATGAATCTATAAGCTTTGAGAACAATGGATAGCTGTCATATCCATGCAACTCATTGTTAACTATAAATATAAAATGTGTTTCAGTCACTTGAACTGGCCTATGTCCACATATCCATATATATTTCTATCAATGTATGAGACAACTTCCATTCTTCAGCATTGCATACAGAGTTTTCAGGACCTCATGAAAGAGAGAAGTTGCCTACAGAGCAAAGGAAAGACATAGCAAATGGGGGATGGACATAGGAAAACGCAGTTGTATTCCCTGTCACCAAGTTGAGATATGAGAGCTGGACAATGAAGAGAGTGGGAAAAAATGAAAACAAACTCATTTAAGATATGCTGGAGAAAAGTGCTGAGAATACTGTGGGCAGCAAAAAAGACAAACAAATGGGTCCTTCAACAGATCAAGCTTGACCTCTCCCTGGATGCCAAGATGATCAAATTGAGGCTGTTATACTTTGGCCACATCATAAGAAGGCATGAACAATTGGAAAAGATAATAATACTAATAATGGAAAGATAGAAGGCAGTAGAAATAGGGGAAGACTGCACACCAGATGGTTGGATTCAACCAGGAAGGTCATAGGCCATAATCTACAAGACCTAAGCAGAGCAGTGGAGGACAGGGAGACTTGGAGATGTTTCACCTACAGGTTTGCCATGAATTGAGAGGCAGCTGACAACAACAACAAATATAGCAACATATGGTTACACCTGGGTCTACATGGTCACAGCACTGGGATTTGTTGATCCCTAAGGACAATGATGTTGCCTGCCATCACCCTCAAGCTTCCCTGATCACTCGTTGTCCATAGTCACTGAGGGGATGCTGTCCCAGTGTCTCTGTGGTAACCCAAAGCATTTAAAAATAGTTTTCATGACTGTATGTCCAGTAGATCAGTTGATCAAAATTTGGTCAGAATAAATTCATTTTCAGCAGCTGAACAAAGCTGACCTTAATCTGTCACATATATTTCACCTGTAACTCTCCCAAATCTGATGGGACACAATTCAGGATCGTTTTTCAGCCATACAGCTTGAGACCTAAATTTGCTTGTCTGATGCAAATCAGTCACCACAGCCACAGGCAGGATACACACATGATAAAAAATTCTTGTTTTCCACCCAGTGCAATGGCAACTTCAGCATTCCAGAGTATTTAAGGGTAGTGTGGTCCTGAATGGGTAACCAAGATCCTTTATCTTTGCAAAAGACTTGCTTTTAGAACTGATTTGCCGATGTCAGCTGCATTCTTTTAGGGATGCTCCTTGAGCTCTTGGTTACTGGAACCCTCAAGCTGAATGCTTCCACTTTAGAAATCTACCATTACACTGCTCACCCATGAAAGACTAAAAACATTATCTATGGCTGGCACACTGATTTGTAAAATACTGAGTGCTTCTGCCCTGCTGTTGTTCAAGAGCTTTCTTGTTGAAGAATTAACCAGCTACCTGTAGAAGGCTTGCAGAGGGATTCCAGTTCATTTCCTTTAAGAAGGAGAAGGAGGAGTCTCTTGTCCATGTGCTTGAGTGAGATCGAATCTAAACTTACACTTGAGCTATTGCATTCTGGGAGTCACTGCTGGGAGAAGCCAGAACTCTAAATCTACAGAAGGCTTGCAGAGGCGGACGCCTAACAGTGCACACATTTTAATTTTTCTTATCTAGTCAAGGAGGTTTTTGGAGAACAGAAGAGAAGCTGGCCTGAAACATCTGAGGAAGTGAGTCAGAGACTTGCCTCTGGAAGGAGCAAGTAGCCAGGAGCTCTCTGCATAACTATTGGCCCCGTGACTTGAACTCAGTGACAGAGCTTGGGGACAAAGGCCAAGTTTAGCAGGGGAAGCCCACAGTCTTGTTTCAGTGCCTCCTTAAGACTTCTCAGTATGGAAACTGAAGGCCCTGCTGAAGTCACCTACAACACTTGTGGGATGTTTGTCTTCATGCCTACAGATGTGGGGAACTACACCTGCACCAAGTGCAAGTTGTTAGCCCTCTTAGAAGAGAAAGTACAGCAACTGGAGGCCCAGGTATCTGTACTTCAGCATGTTAGGGTACAGGAGATTCTCATGAGCAGAACAAACCGGAATGTCTTGGATGGGAAACACAGAAAGGAAGTTGTGGGGGTGGAGGTCACTCCAAATAAAACAGAGGTAGATGCTTGGAGGAAGGTCACACACAGAAATAAGGAAACCAGGGAACGTTCTGGGAGCGGCTTGCAGCTACAGAATTGATTTGAATCTCTGTCTGTTATCAAGGATGATGAGGAAGAGTGTCAGGGACAGACATCAGGGACAGAGCAGGGGAGCCTGAGAATAGCACCAAAGGGAACAGCCGCTGCTAAGCCTAGGAGGAGGCGTGTGGTGGTGGTGGGGGGACTGACAAGATGTCTTGGGAGGTGTGCTGTCTCTCTGGGGCAAAGATCAGAGGCTGACAAGACTGGTCAAGCCTGCTGATCAATACTCCTTTCTTTTGGTTCATGTGGGAACCAATGATACTGCAAGGCACAGCCTTCAGAATATCATAAGGGATTATGAGGCTTTGGGAAGGAAGCTGAAGAGATGGATGCACAGGTTGTCATTTCATCTCTTCTCCCAGTTGAAGGGCATGGTCCAGGAAAGGGGAAGAAAATAGTGGATGTAAACAACTGGCTCTGTAGATGGTGCCGCCAAGAACAGTTTGGATTCTTGTTTCATGGGCTGCGGATCCATGAGGGGGGACTTCTGGCAAGGGATGGGTTGCATCTCATGCCAGTTGGCAAAAATGTTTTTGCCAATTGTCTCAAAAATTTGATCAGGAGGGCTTTAAACTGAGTTATGCGGGAAAGAGAGGCAGTATTCTGGAAGGCAAAAAGGATGGAGAAAATAGTCAAATTGACATATAGTGAACAAGGCAAACAGTGCAAGGACCCAACAGTGGGAGGCAAAATTTTGTGCACAGGCAGCAAGTAAAAGGGACCCATGGTCTTCGATGTCTCTGCACTAATGCACAGAGCATGGGAAATAAGCAGGATGAACTTGAACTCCTAGCGCAGCAAAGCAAATATTACATAATAGGCATCACTGAAACCTGGTGGGATGAGTCTCACGATTGGAATGTAGAAATAAAGGGGTATAACCTTTTTAAGAGAAACAGGCCAAAGGAGGAGGAATAGCATTATACATCAGGGACATTTACACCAGTGAAGAAATCCAGGACATCAGTACTGGAGGCCAAGTGGAGAGCATCTGGATAAAAATTAAAGGAGAAGGAAACACCAAGGATGTTTCTGTGGGAGTCTACTACAGACCCCCAAGTCAGACGGAGGAATTGGATGATGCTTTTCTAGAACAGATGACCACACACTCAGAAAGAAGAGATGTAGTAGTGATGGGGGACTTCAACTATCCGGATATTTGCTGGAAGTCAAATTCAGCCAAATTGTCAAGGTCTAGCAAATTCCTCACGTGCCTCGAAGACAGTTTCATTGTCCAAAAGGTGGAAGAGGCAACAAGAGGATCAGCTATTTTAGATCTGATCTTAACCAACAGGGAAGACCTAGTCAATGGGGTGCAAGTGGTTGGATCCTTAGGTGCGAGTGACCATGTTCACCTGGAGTTTTTTATACAGTGGAGAGGGGAATCCAGGCATAGTTAGACACACATTCTAGACTTTAGGAGAGCTGATTTCAATGAACTTAGAAAAATACTAGGGGTGATCCCATGGTCAGAAATACTAATAGAGGGAGTTCAAGATGTGTGGGAGTTTCTCAAAAAGGGGATGCTGAAGGCACAATTTCAAACAGTTTCAATGAGGAAGAAAAATGGAAGATGTCTCAAGAAGCCAGGATGGATGACTAAGGAAATTTTAATTGAACTAAATTTTAAACGGAACATGTATAATAATAATAATGTTTATTTGTATTTCCCGCCTCTCCCATTGGATCGAGGCGGGATTCCAACAGTTAAAATATATACAGTTCAATTCAAAACAATTTTAAAAGAATAAAACAATTATAAAATCAATAAAACTCGCCACGTAGTTTTGATCATTAATCTGACAGTTGGTACTGTATCTAGTATAGATCCAGTGATGTCTATTCATTCCTACTGTATGTCAGATGGGTAAGCCCGCCGGAAGAGATCCATCTTAAGAGCCTTCTTAAAAGCATCCAAGGAGGTAATAAGACGGATCTCCTCTGGCTAGTTGTTCCAAAGCTTCAGGGCTGCTGCACAGAATGCTTTGTGGGAAGTTGATACCAAGTGTGTATGGATGGGATCTAACAGATTCTTCCCTGATGTTCTGAGTGTACGGGGCGTATTATGTAGGGAGAAGCGTCCCTTTAAGTAACTCGGACCCGAACCATATAGGGCTTTAAAGGTAACGACCAACACTTTGTATTGCGCCCGGAAGCTAATTGGCAGCCAGTGTAAGGATTTTAATATAGGGGTGATATGCTCAGACCTTGATTCTCCTGTAAGTAATCTGGCTGCTGCATTCTGAATTAACTGAAGCTTCCGGACTTGGTACAAAGGTAGCCCCATGTAAAGCGCATTGCAGAAATCTAAACGAGAGGCTACCAGTGCATGTATCAATGTTTCAAGGTCCCTCTTACACAGGTAGGGGCGCAGCTGGCGTATCAGCCTAAGCTGCTATCACGCATTCCTGGCTGTCACTTCCAGCTGAGATGTCAGCTGGAGCGACAAGTCCAGGAGTACGCCCAGACCGCGAACTTTGTCCTTTAGGGGAAGTGTGACCTCGTCCAGGACAGGTTGACAAATCTCCATCCCTGGGCTGGGGGTGGCTATCACAAGTACCTCTGTTTTCTCTGGATTCAGCTTGAGTTTATTTTCCCTCATCCAGCCCATTACCGACTCCAGGCAGGCGTTTAGAGGAGAGATGCCATCCTTGGTCACTGCGACAGTTGGAGTCATGGAGAAATATATTTGTGTGTCATCAGCATATTGATAACACTGTGTCCCGTGTCTCCGGATGATCTCTCCCAGGGGCTTCATGTAAATATTAAATAGCATGGAAGACAGAATGGCGCCCTGAGGGACGCCAGATGTCAGCTCTCTTTTACGAGAGCAGCTGTCTCCCAGCTTCACCATCTGGAATCTGCCCGAGAGGTAGGAACGGAACCACTGGAGTACAGTGCCTCCAATTCCCATTCCTCTCAGGTGTTCCAGAAGGATACCGTGGTCTAGGGTATCAAATGTCGCTGAGGTGTCCAAGAGCACCAATAGGGTCACACTTCCCCTATTGATGCCCAGACGGAGATCATCGACCAAGGCGACCATGGCTGTCTCAACTCCGTACTCCCTCCTAAAGCCGGTTTGAAATGGGTCCAGATAATCGGCTTCTTCCAAGGCAGCTTGGAGTTGGAAGGCAATAAGAAATGGAAAGATGGGGAAATCACCAAAAAGGAATTCAAACAAATAGCTAGCACATGTAGGAATAAAGTCAGAAAAACTAAAGTGCAGAATGAATTTGCTAGAGAGGTTAAGAACAATAAAAAGGGTTTTTTTGGATATGTCCGCAGCAAAAGGAAGAAGAAGGAAACAGTTAGGCCACTGCATGCAGAAGATGGCAAAATGCTAACAGGGGACAGAGAAAAGGTAGAATTACTCAACACTTTCTTTGCTTCAGTCTTCTCAGAAAAGGGAAAGGGTGCTCAACCTAAGGATAATGGAGCAGAAGACAGAACAGGGAATTTCAGCACAGAATAAGCAAAGAGATAGTACAGGAATACCTGGTTAACCTAAATGAATGTAAGTCTCCAGGACCAGATGAACTACATCCAAGGGTATTAAAAGAACTGGCAAATGTAATATCAGAACCACTGGCAACAATCTTTGAGAACTGCTGGAGAACAGGAGAAGTCCCAGCAGACTGTAGGAGGGCAAACGTTGTCCCCATCTTCAAAAAGGGAAAAAAAGAGGATCCTAACAATTATCATCCAGTTAGTCTGACATCAATTCCAGGAAAAATTCTAGAGCAGATCATTAAGCAGAGAGTCTGTGAACATTTAGAGGCCAATGCCATAATCACAAAAAGTCAACGTGAGTTTCGGAGAAACAAGTCATGCCAAACCTGATCTCTTTTTTTGATAAAATTACCAACTTGGTAGATGAAGGGAATGCTGTGGATATAGTATATCTTGATTTCAGTAAGGCCTTTGACAAGGTTCCCCATGACATTCTTGCAAACAAGCTTGTGAAATGTGGGCTAGACCAGTTAATTGTTACATGGATTTGTAATTGGTTGACCGGCCAAATCCAAAGGGTGCTCAACAATGGCTCCTTTTCAATCTGGAAAGAAGTGACCACAGGGCTCTGTCCTGGGCCCAGTGCTATTCAATATCTTTATTAATGACTTCGATGACAGATTTGAGGGCGTAGTTATCAAATTTGCAGATGACACCAAATTAGGAGGAGGAGCTAATACCCCAGAAGACAGGATCAAAATTCAAAATGACCTGGATAGACTAGAAAGCTGGGCCAAAGCTAACAAAATGAAATTCAACATGGAGAAATGTAAGGTATGGCAGAAAACTTATGGCAGAAAAATGAAATGCACAGATATAGGACGGAGGATACCTGGCTGAATGAAACTACATGTGATAGGGATCTAGGAGTCCAAGTAGACCACAAGTTGAACATGAGTCAACAGTGTGATGCAGCAGCTAAAAAGGCCAATGCAATTTTAAGATGGAACAATAGAAGTATAGTGCCTAGATCAAGGGAAGTAATAGTGCCACTCTATTCTGCTTTTGTCAGAACCCACCTGGAATACTGTGTCCAGTTCTGGGCACCACAATTCAAAAAAGATGTGGAGAAACTGGAGCATGTCCAAAGGAGGGCAACTAAGATGGCGAAGGGTCTGGATGTCAGAATCCTTGTAGTATTCTTCCAGATATGGGTTAGTAGAGGTAGTTGGGGATGATGGTACATAGTTAGTTGCTAGATAGAGAGGAGGAGTGCATAACGGTGCCAGGAGGATTTATCAGTTGACCTTGGGGCTGCTCGGCTCTGAGCTTGGAATGCAGCAGTTTCTGGTGGGAAGCATTGTGAAGGGGGGAGATAAGGTGGAACCGAAACCTATGGAAAAAAACTGGAATAGATCTTTCGCGGGCTTTTGTGAGAAAGAGGGAGGTGTGGTACTTTGGAAGATATAGGGGTGCTGGGCGGGGACTGGTCAGTCTCAGCTAAGAAGCTGAATGGTGTGGTTTTGCTGATCCTGGAGCATCAATAAAGTTCTGTTTATTCTACATAAAGCTGACTGGTTGATTGTCTGGGATTCTGGACCCCTGTTCTGACACTGGAAACCATGCCCTATGAGGAACGCCTTTGGGAACTGGGGATGTTTAGCCTGGAGAAGAGAAGGTTAAGAGGTAATATGATAGCCCTTTTTTTAATTTTTTGAAGGGATGTCATATTGAAGAGGGAACAAGCTTCTGTTCTGCTGCTCTAGAGAACAGGACTCGGAAGAATGGATACAAATTGCAGGAAAAGAGATTCCACCTCAACATTAGGAGGAACTTCCTGACTGTAAGAGCTGTTCGACAATGGAACACACTCCCTCGTAGTGGAGTCTCCTTCCTTGGATATCTTTAAGCAGAAGCTGGATGGCCATCTGTCAGGGATGCTTTGATTTGGATTTCCTGCATGGAAGGGTTTTGGACTGGATGGCCCTTGTGGTCTCTTCCAACTCTATGATTCTATGATTCTATGATTCTACCTATTTCGCAAGAATATTCTTGTGCAAGAGCCACTCAACAAACAATAGGAGGATATTGCTCAGACTTATTCCGTGCTACATGAGAGTTTGTGTTGGCTCACTTGAACTGAATGTCGAAAAGTCTGAGCAAGAGCCTTTAATACACAATAACGTGAAACTCCATGATTGCGTTCAGATTGCCATTAGATTATACTTCCAATTTCCGTCATCTGATAAACTCCCCTATCACATATTTATTCAGAGGGAGTTCATCGCCTTCCTCTGAGTGTGAAAGTGTGATTTGTCCAAGGCCATACAGTGGTCAAATAGGTATTTGAACCCTGATCCAAGACAAACCACTACACCACACTGGTTCTTTTATTCTGAGCCTGGACATGGGAGCATTTAGCTTGATATTGTCTTCACAGCAGCAGTTCTCCGGGGTTTCAGACAGGAATCTTTCTGAGCTCTACTTGGGGATTCCAGGAATTGGACCTATGGTATGCAAAAGAATTTTTTTTCCAGCTAGTGAGGTACTGCCCCTCTCCTACAGACTTCTGTGGTGGAAAAGCATACATGGTTATGAGCTTTATCACACGAGGGAGATCAAGGGTAAGATATCCTGGAGAAATCATAAAATTACGCGACACCATTTCACACAACATCATGAAAAACCTACAGTTAAACTAGATTTAAAGGAGAATTAAGCAACGTTATTTTACACGACGTCGCAAAAAACCCGCAGTTAAACTAGATTTAAAGGAGGATTAATCCAGATCTCTACAGAAAATATAAATTCAAAATTGCGTTAATTGTGAAATCACACATGAACATTAATTGAGAAATAATGTTATTTCCATTTTACATTCGCTTTAAATTTGCTTTAAATTCACGAAGGCTCAAGTTTGCTTTAACACCACTTCAATGTCATTTTAACTTCGAAATTGGCCCCTAGTATGATAAATTCCTATGAATGAGCCATTTATGCTCCTCAGTGTGCCCCAGCACAACTTCACACTTTTGCACATCAGGTATAAACCCATGCCCCAGAGAGCTGTACTGCAAATAAACTTAGGACAGTAGCAATAGCACTTACATTTCTTTCCTGCTTTATAGTGCTAAACACTCTATAAGGAGTTTATCACACTAGGGGGCAATAAATCTAGTTTCATTGTGGGTTTTTCGCGATGTCATGTGAAACAGTGTTGTGTAATTTCACGATTTCTCCGGGATATCTTTGGATTAACCCCTTGATCTCTCTTGTGTGATAAAGCTCTATGTGGTTTACAAGGTGTTAGCCAATTGCCCCCAACAAGCCGGGTATTCATTTTACCGACCTACAGAAGGATGGACAGCTGAGTGAACTTGGAGCCTTGCAAGATCGAACCCACAACATTTTGGCTGCAGTACCAGCACTTAACCACTGCAACACCATTGCTTCTGTACAATCCATAGCAATGTGTGCTGTTAGACAGCAAAAAACAAAATAACCCCCTTCCCCATGCACAAGCATCAAGATCTGCACATGCTTTGCTAATTTACCAAATTCATTTCCTTCTTCCCCTGCAAGCAGGAGAGCCAAGAGTTTTGCAGATCCCTCTTGTATAAAACAGGGATGTGAATTTTAAACTTCTGTCATTCTCATGAGCTAGAAGAAGTTCACGAGTCTGCTACCTATGGAAGAGACTAAAAGAGATTTTTGGATATTTTAAAAATCATTGTTTATATTATGGGATTTCCTTTTAACAACATTTGTACAGAAAACAACAATTCTTATGTAAAAATAAATGTTGTATAAACATATTTTTGGCAAATATTCTGATGTAGGAATCTCACAGTGATTTGTGTTCATTTTTTTAGTCTTCTTTACATGCTTGGTTCTGAAAAGTGGTACATTTTGGATGATGTGCCCACATGAATGCCTTATAGAAGCTGTGTAGGGATAGCTGTGTTGGCTATATAGCAAAGTACTATAGCATCCAAAATCCGCAAAACTGTGATATCTTTATTGGAACAACCAAAATGCATAAAATGTATGTTGCAAGCTTTCAAAGCTCCACATACATTTTATGCATCTTGGTTGGCCCAATAAAGGTATCACTGGCCAGAAACAGATGGGCGCTCTGAGGTGCCCCTGTCACATGATAGGGTTGCCCCGCAACCCTAGCACGTGAAGGGGCAGCATCGCTACATAGCGCCGTTTAAACGGTGTACGTAGCGATGCTGTCACTGCTGCACAGCGTCCATACGGTGCTGTGCAGTTGCGACGTCGGAAAGGCACCCTATGTTGCCTTATACTTTTTTTGTGTCGCAACTGCGATGCAAAAAAAGAGCTGGATTTCCCCGCTCCTTTTTAACTGCGCACCTTCACTGCTTCGTCTAGCTGCTGCTGTGAAGGTGTGCAATTAAAAAAGGTGGCGCCAGTAAAGCTCCACTGTTTTGTGGATTTTGGATGTTATTATAGAAGCTAATGAACTTCATTATAGGAGAAGTTTGCATCAGACCAATTTGTCAAGCTCTTTGAAGAGTGAGGCTGTTCTTTGATAATAATAATAATAATAATAATAATAATAATAATAATAATATTTATTTATATACCGCCTTTCCTAAAAAGATCAAAGCGGTTTACAAAAGTGGATAAACAAATACACAAAATACATAAATGATTTATATAAACAAATAAATTAAATATCTAAATAATATCCTTCAGGCAAGCCCTGATGGAGCTGGGCCTGCCTTTTCTCTCCCTCCCAAGTCGGAGGATGGCAGTTGGTATGGAGGGAGGGCTCTCTTTCCTTCAGGCAAGCCCTGATGGAGCTGGGCCTGCCTCTTCCCTCCCTCTCAAGCCGGAGGATGGCAGTTGGTATGGAGGGAGGGTCCTTTCCTTCAGGCAAGCCCTGATGGAGCTGGGCCTGCCTTTTCTCCCCCTCCCAAGCCGGAGGATGGCAGTTGGTATGGAGGGAGGGCTCTCTTTCTTCAGGCAAGCCCTGATGGAGCTGGGCCTGCCTCTTCTCTCCCTCCCAAGCCGGAGGATGGCAGTTGGTATGGAGGGAGGGCTCTCTTTCCTCAGGCAAAGAACAAGAAAAGCTCTGCTGAATCAGAGCAAAGGTTTAGGTAGTCCAGCATTCTCTTCCCACAGTGGCTAAGCAGATGGCTATGTAATACACTCAGGCAGGACATGAGAACAATAACATCCTTCTTGTCAGGAACAGCTTGTTTGCTTCAGGATATTCAACCATGAACATCATCCCTTTTCTCCCTGGTCTGGCAACATTGCCACTAATAGCAGGGTGACAATGAACCAATTACCTAGAGAGGTGCTAGTTCTTCCAACAGAAAGCGGACAGGAATCAATTCGAAATGACCTAGCTATGGATTTTTGTTTTGCTTTGAGCATGGAATCAGACTAGATGGCATACACAGCCTCTTTCAATTTTACGATGCTATGAGAGGTGGGATATTGTGAATGGATAGGGATGCAGAACCTACTGTATGCATGTATTGATGTCCTGAGTCAGATTGCACCTTTGCACTGGGCTGCTGTCAGCAAAACAGCTATCAGAAAAGGAAAGTTTGGTATATCTTTATACAAGGGACTTAATGCATTTTGAACTCAAGAAAGCCTAAGAACATAAGACTGGGTCAGACAAAAGACCCACCAGAAGTAGACTATTGTATACACTGAGATATCACCAGAAATATGAAAAGGGCCATGCTGGATGAAACCAAAAGCCCATCCATCCGTTAAATATCCAGCTTCTCACAGTGACCAGTTCATTTCTGGAACCTGACAATTTCTGGAAAGAGCCTCTTCCATAAAGACCCTTTCTTTCTTTTTAAAAACACATTATTATTTAAAAAATAAAAAATAAAAAAGTAAAGTGGACTCGGTTGTACTGGATCAGTTTGAGTCTGTCGGTACCGAGGATGTGGACAAGATCCTTAGAAGCGTTAGGAAGACAACCTGCTCCCTCGATCCCTGTCCCTCGTGGCTAGTGGCACAGGGGGGACCGGCAGTAACTACGTTACTTCACCGGATTATTAATTCATCCTTGAGGGAAGGGCAGATTCCAGACAATCTTAAATTGGCCATCATAAAACCAATATTGAAAAAGCCCTCCTTCGACCCCCTGGTTCACAACAATTATCAGCCAATCTCGCTACTGCCATTTTTGGGGAAGGTGATTGAGAGGGCGGTTGCACTCCAGCTTCAATCGATCTTGGATGAAACGGATTATCTAGATCCATTTCAAACCGGTTTTCGGGCGGGCTACGGGGTTGAGACTGCCATGGTCGCCCGGGTCGATGATCTCCGTCTGGGCATTGAAAGGGGTAGCGTGTCCCTGCTGGTGCTCTTGGACATCTCAGCGGCTTTCGATACCATAGACCATGGTATCCTTCTGGACCGCCTGGCAGAGATGGGGATCGGAGGCACTGCGCTTCAGTGGTTCCGGTCCTATCTCTCTGGGAGGTTCCAGATGGTGCAGCTGGGGGACGTGTGCTCCGATAAGAGGGCCCTCACCTCTGGGGTCCCTCAAGGAGCCATTCTGTCCCCCATGCTCTTTAACATTTACATGAAACCGCTGGGAGAGATCATCCAGAGGCATGGGGCGCGGTGTTATCAGTACGCTGATGACACCCAAATAGTCTTCTCTATGCCTCCGACTGCTGCAGTGACCAGGGATGGCGTCGCTCCTCTTGTGGCTTGTCTGGAATCGGTAATGGACTGGATGAGGGAAAACAGACTCAGCCTGTATCCAGAGAAAACGGAAGTACTCGTGATAGGTTCCCCCGGCCCAGGGATGGAGGTGGTTCCACCTGTCCTGAACGGGGTCACGCTTCCCGTAAAGGACACTGTACGCAGTCTGGGGGTGCTCCTTGATTCGTCACTCCATCTTACTTCTCAGGTGGATGCGACGGTCAGGAGCACCTGTTTTCAGCTTCGGCTGATACGCCAGCTGCGTCCCTACCTGGACCGGAGGGACCTTGAAACAGTAGTACATGCTCTGGTAACCTCTCGGTTGGATTTCTGCAATGCGTTCTACATGGGGCAGCCTTTGTATCACTCTTGGAAGCTACAATTAGTGCAGAATATGGCAGCACGGTTGGTCACCGGTGCCCCCAGGGCTGCCCATATAACACCTATATTAAAAGATCTCCACTGCCTGCCTATTCGCTTCCGGGCTCAGTACAAAGTGCTGGTTATCACCTATAAAGCCCTAAATGGCTTGGGCCCAGAGTACCTAAAGGACCACCTCTCCCCATATAATCCGCCCCGCACACTTAGATCCACCAGGCAACAACTACTACGAGTTCCAGAGGCTAAACTATCAACAACTATGAAGAGAACATTCTCTATCTCGGCCCCTAGCCTCTGGAACTCGTTGCCTGCTGAGCTCCACCTTGCCACCTCTCTCATTCTGTTCAAAAAGGGCCTAAAAACACATCTATTTGAACAGGCATATCCCTGATATCTTCTCCTTGTATGACTCCCCCCCCACGACCAGACCTGAAAATTGCTATTTTAATATGATTTCTTTATTGTAATGTTATTTAATTTTAATACTTGTTCACTTTTATATGTTTTTATCTTGTTATGCTGTGCACCGCCCTGATCGCAGGAAGGGCGGTATACAAATAAAGCTGCTTATTATTATTATTATTATTGTTATTGTTATTAAAGAAAAAATAAACAGACAAAATTATATACAAATGCACAATTGTATACAGATAGGTAAGCAGGGGATCATTACATTTTGTAAATTCATATAATTATCTGCATTAGTTAAGTCCTATATACACGCCTAATTCCTTCAATTAATTATAATACTATTTTAATGTTACTATTTTCTTATCCATTCATTGTACTGAATATTTCATATTATACATACTTAATATTACCCCTAATATCCTAGTACACAATATATTCAAATACATCAACTCTAACATACACCCCTTCATTCATTCTTCGTTACTTATTTATATTTCTACCTACAATAATAACTATTATCTTATTCTTCCGTTCTCACACATTTGCATTTACACAGTCACAGCCTTCCTATACGAAGTATTCTTTTTAGCTCTAAGATTTTTTTATTTCTCACTTTTATGAATGCTTTATCCTTTATTACTTTGAAACTCTCACTAAAATTGTTTCTAATTACTGTTAAACTTGTAGAAAAAAATAACATATGACTAAATTTATTTAATTAATTTTATTTTCTTACTGTATGTTTCCTATCATTTAGTCTTTCCCTATATTGACTACCGACAATAATTCCCAATATATTTGTTCTAATAGTTTTTATTACTTTATTTGTTGTTCATCTTATTTTTATTGTTTCTGAATATTAAATTTGCATAAAGACCCTTTCAATAGCTTTGCAGAGTGATTGTTAAGTCTGAATCAAAACCTTTTCACATATTACACCTTTATCACAGATAAGAGGAGAGGCTAAAGTTGTGAGATTATGGAGCCCACTCACCTGCTTCTTGGAGTCTGCATTATTCTCTGACACATCACAGTTGTGGTTGAATGTTTTCCTCCATTGCCGATCTCCTGTGTCAGGTCCCATTGTTGTGGCTCACTTGCCTTTGCACTCAGGATATTTACACCTTTCTTCACTTTAGCCCTGTTGAGAAGGAATATATAACTATAAAAAATAGCTCTAAATGGCATACTTCTGTCCACTACCACCATCCGCCCACATAGAATACAAGAAGAGTCTTGTCCCATTGGAGAAAAGCACAGCGAATGAAGAACACCTCTTTTTAGGAAGGTCAGAAGCAGCATTCATTACTGTGTGACAGAGAAAGGGAACTTCTCGATGGAAACACAAGAAGAGGACAATTTGTAATGATATTACCAACAGCGCTGTACTACACCCCACAATATTACAGTAAATTATGCATTTTGCATGCAACGTACTTGAATATGCATGCAACTTTCCTTAATATATACATTTTGAGCTAGAAACTGTATTGCAAAATGTAGCAAAGTGCACAGTCTGAAGAATAATAATGTTCTAGTTTATCTATTCATCTGGGAAATGAGAAGTGGGCCAGTAGGATCAAAGATTACTCCATTCTTAGTTACACCACAGTTCTTAGGAGAAAGCAAGAATCCTGACATATATTCTCACTGGCAGTGCCATACCAAAAATCATTATTCTGCTTAAGGACCAGGTACAGTAGAATAGCCTGTGGATCGGCTTCAAAACAGAACAGGATTTCTCAAAGCACCAGGGAACATTTCCAAGGCAATTGTTTCTAACCCAATTCAAAGTTGATAGTTTCAGAAGGGAATGCAACATGATCACATAGGTGTAGCAATTGCAGTCTAAGAGATTTGTTGACCAGCAATACACTAGTTTTAGCTATTGAAACATTGTCAAGGTTTTGTTCTTGACAAACATAAAACAAAGAAAGTTCTAAACAGCACAAATCCAGGATACCTACCAGAACATCTTCCTTTATACATGCCCAGAGAGCCTGCATGGTGTAGTGGTTTGGGTGTTGGAAAATTGGAGACAATAGAATCATAGAATCATAGAATCATAGAGTTGGAAGAGACCACAAGGGTCATCCAGTCCAACCCCCTGCCATGCAGGAACTCCCAATCAAAGCATCCCTGACAGATGGCTATCCAGCCTCTGCTTAAAGACCTAGAATCATAGAATCATAGAATCATAGAGTTGGAAGAGACCACAAGGGCCATCCAGTCCAACCCCCTGCCATGCAGGAACTCCCAGTCAAAGCATCCCCGACAGATGGCTATCCAGCCTCTGCTTAAAGACCTCCAAGGATGGAGACTCTACCACACTCCGAGGGAGTGTGTTCCACCGTCGAACAGCCCTTACTGTCAGGAAGTTCCTCCTAATGTTGAGGTGGAATCTCTTTTCCTGCAGCTTGCATCCATTGCTCCGCGTTCTGGTCTCTGGAGCAGCAGAAAACAAGCCTGCTCCCTCCTCAATATGACATCCCTTCAAATATTTGAACAGGGCTATCATATCACCTCTTAACCTTCTCTTCTCCAGGCTAAACATCCCCAGCTCTCTAAGTCGTTCCTCATAGGGCATGGTTTCCAGACCCTTCACCATCTTAGTTGCCCTCCTTTGGACCCGCTCCAGTTTCTCCACATCCTTTTTGAATTGTGGTGCCCAGAACTGGACACAGTATTCCAGGTGGGGCCTCACCAAAGCAGAATAGAGTGGCACTATTACTTCCTTTGATCTAGACACTATACTTCTATTGATGCAACCTAAAATAGCATTGGCCTTTTTAGTAGCCGCATCACACTGTTGGCTCATGTTCAACTTGTGGTCTACTTGGACTCCTAGATCCCTTTCACATGTACTTTCATTCAGCCAGATGTCCCCCATTTTATATCTGTGCATTTCATTTTTCCGCCCTAAGTGCATCACCTTACATTTCTCCGTGTTGAATTTCATTTTGTTAGCATTGGCCCAGCTTTCTAGTCTATTCAGGTCATTTTGAATTTTGATCCTGTCTTCTGGGGTATTAGCTACTCCTCCTAATTTGGTGTCATCTGCAAATTTAATAAGTATGCCCCCAATTCTGTCATCCAAGTCATTAATAAAGATATTGAATAGCACTGGGCCCAGGACAGAGCCCTGTGGGACCCCACTGGTCACTTCTTTCCAGGTTGAAAAGGAGCCATTGTTGAGCACCCTTTGAGTTCGGCCAGTCAACCAATTACAAATCCAGGTTGTAATTGGTTACAAATCCAGATCAGGTTTGTCTGGCATGACTTGTTTCTCCAAAACCCATGTTGACTTTTTGTGATTATGGCATTGGCCTCTAAATGTTCACAGACTCTCTGCTTAATGATCTGCTCCAGAATCTTTCCTGGAAGTGATGTCTGACTAACTGGACGATAATTGTTGGGTTAGAACCAGGGTTAGAATCCCTTCTCAGCCATGGAAACCCACTAGCTGACCTTAGGCAAGGCACACTCTCAGCCTTAGAGGGAAGCAAAGGCAAACCCCCTCTGAACAAATCTTGCCAAGAAATCCAGGTCATAGGTTTGCCTTCGGGACGGCCGTAACTTCGAAACAACTTGAGGTCACACTACAACAACATGCATGCCCAGAGACTGTATTCACTTTTAAGTGCCTACTGAAAAATGCATCTGTTCATATAGACTTTCCCCAGCTGATGATAATTGCATTTTTCTGTCATTGCTGTAGTTTTAAATATTGTCATGTACAGGAACACTTCAGTTCAGAAATTCAGGCTTTCAGTAGTAACACCAAAAAAGCAAAAAACAAAACTTCATTCAAAAGCTATAGATATCAACCATAGACATGTGTTGTCAGGACTAAAGAGCTAGTGTTCGCATGCAGAATTAACGCATACATAAATCCACATTTTCAGCAGGCTACATTCTCATCCATCATGAAACCAATCACTCTCCTTTTCCCACGGATCACAGCCTCAATTCCCACCTGCTCATTAACAACAAAGGAATGTGGGCAATAGTCTCAGCAATTAACACACTACTACATGTTTGAGTCTCTTCCAACTCTGTGATTCTATGATTCTATGAAAAGAAAATCAGCATATGCTTTATAAACCATAGCAAAGATATACATCGTACATCATAAAAGATTATGAAATGCCCTTAAAGACATGGGAGTGCTAGCACATCTGATAGTTCTGATCAGGAATCTGTACTCAGGACAAGAGGCTACTGTCAGAATAGAACAAGGAGAAGAGGCTACTGTCAGAATAGAACAAGGAGAAACAGAATGGTTCCCAATTGGCGAATGGGTCAGACAAAGCTGCATCTTAACACCCTACCTGTTCAACTTATATGCAGAACCATATTGTAAGAAAATCATGCCTGGAAACAGAAGAAGGAGGAATGAAAATAGGAGGAAGGAAGATCAACAGTTTAAGATATGCAGATGACATCATAATACTAGCAGTAAACCTCACAGGCCTCAAACAACTACTAAGGAAGATCAAGGAAGAAAGTGCAAAGGCAGGACAACTGTTGAACAGAAAGGCCCGATACAGACAGGCAGGAAGAGGCGCTTGGGCGGCACGAAGAGATTAGGGAGGGCGCAGCATTTGCACCCTCCCTAACCCTAGTGCATATGGATGCTGCAATTTTAAAATGGCGGCGTCCATAGGGGAGCACCATGATATTGTCATGGCGCTGCAGGAGGACGCCAATGGCGCCCTTTCCGCGGCATTAAAAAGAGCTCCAAAATGGAGCTCTTTTTTTGGCACGGGTCTTTGGCATGGCATTTAGACAGCCATGCAACGGACCCCGGGGAGAAAGGGGCAGCAGCGGCAGCCCCTTTCTCCCCTTGGAAGCGCCGGAGATTGCGGGGTGCAGCGGACACCCTGGTAGTCAGCTCCTGACATTTATGTACTGTTTGAAAACTCTTTTTATATGTATTTTATATTATTTTAGAGACATGTTTTAAAGTAAATTCTTAGAGATTTTGACCCCAAGTCCTACAGTTAGTCCCACCCATAATATGCCCATTGAATCACAGAAATTCATGTTAGCTCATGTTGACATATTGGCTCATGTAACAGTTGTGAAATCGAAGGCTTTTCACGGCTGGCATCCATAGGTTTTTGTGAGGTTTTTGGGCTATGAGGCTGTGTTCTAGAAGGGGGGGACCTCTTCTAGAACACAGCCTCATACCCCGGAAAATCCAGAAAAATCATGCAACAATTGCTTTAAGGGGATCTATCCTAGTTGCGTCTGGCCAAAAGGATTCCAACCTTTTTTTACATAGCAAGTAGTATATAAAGACTATAAACAGAATAACAGAAGCCCATTTGGAGGGCTCTAAACTGAGAGAAACTAGCTTAGACTGATATTTATTCTTATCCTACTCTTCTTGAATTACAGTGGGCCCTTGTTAACCGCTGGGGTTTGGTTCCAGGATCCCCCGTGGATAACAAAATCTGTGAATGCTCAAGTCCCATTAAATATAATGGCAGAACAAAATGGTGTCCCTTATATAAAATGGAAAATCAAGGTTTGTTATTTGGAATGTATAATTTGTTTGGATATTTTCCAGCAGTGGATGCTTGAATCCATAAAAAAATTATCTGTGAATTAGGAGGGCCAACTGTACTTAGATGTGTGGGAGAATTTTGTGGGAGAGGGAATGGTGGGAAGAGAGAGAAACTCAGAAGAAATTGACTGCTGAAAAGGCCAGTTACAGAATAACTCCTCTTAAACCTTTCTCTTCCATCTATATCTCAATATTTTGCTCATTGGCTTCCCATACATTGCCTGGGAGAGGTTTGTTGTCACTTGCAATTGGATTCATGACAGCCGGAGTTTGATTGGGGGTTACAATTTCCTCAGGAGTTGGAGATTGCTCTTTCCACCATGAAATGCAGTAGAGACATAAGCCGGGTTTCTGGTTTATTAGGAATGACATTTTCTTTGGACAAGGTTAGTGGCACAATCTGGGACAGAAGGATGGATGGATGGATGGATGGAGAGGAAGGGGGTGATGAGAGAGGAAAATTGGTCCAGTCGTGGTGAAGCCATTTCGTTAATTAACTGGCATATCGAACATTAGGAAAAATCTCCCCTCTCTTTACATATATACAAAATGCATTAGGCAATGTCCATTTAAAGGCGGGACATGTCCAAGAGTAAGTAGGTTAACTGTAGTGAGAGAAATCAATGCCATGATGGCACTTAGTGCTGGAATTAGCTGTTGGAATGCCCCAAAGAGTAGGCTTCAAAATAAATACATAGAAGCATAATCTGCTACACATACCGCAGTGCAGTCGCTCTTCTCTTTCTCTCACTCCCGTTCTCTCTCAGCTTTATATAACAAGGTCAACAGACGAGGTAGAATTAGGTCAGGAAATGAAAGCATTCCACATATTTGATATTTTAAATTAAGTCTTCCCCTTCCTTATGTGTCAGAGGTTGCATTGCAACAGAGATGTAAATCTTCACTTATTTAATTCATTCATGCAAGAAGAAGAAACATTAAAAAGTCCCCCCCCCCACTGCTCTTCAGTATTATGAGAGTTTCTGCAGATTTTTCAGTAATTTTTCACATGCTGGAATTTGTTGGGTGAAAAAAAATGGTGTGTCATATTTTTGGTGTATTTTGCACAAAACATGGTTTTCTACACAAAATGTTCTCTTTGAGCAAAAACACAAGGTGGGGTTTTTTTTGGGGGGGGGGTTGGTATGCAAATAATTATTTGACAAAAATGATCCTGAAATTCAAACAGTCTTTGTAATGATATTATTTATAAAATATGTCTACATATAATAAAAAAGTACAATCTAAGTCATGTCCTTAGTCATTGTCATACCCAAATTATTCACTTCCAAAGTACCCTTAAAGATAAAACATCTTAGAATTCAATAGTAATATTAATGTTTAATTCTACTTATCCTTCATTCAGTATTGCTCTTTCTAAAGCAAATAAGTAAAATTTGCTCACATTTTTACCACTGTTTACTTGTACATATACTTCCTCTTCTTAATTAATAGTCTCTTATGTTCTTTTAATGCATCTTGCACTCAATTCCACAAATTATTACAAAAATCAGTTATAGGTGACCACTCTTTGTTAATTAAAAATGCAAAAAGTCTTATGGTGCAAACAGTCTTATGGTGGTTGCCCATTTTCTTGATGAGGTTTGGGGGGGTGGGGGAATGCAAGTATTTGTTAGATCTCTACGTTTGTTTGTTTGTTTGTTTGTTTAACTTTGGGACTAATGGTGACCATGAAACAAACTTATCATGGGGTTTTCTTGGCAAGATTTGTTCAAAAAGGGGTTGTCTTTGCCTTCCTCTGGGGCTGAGAGAGTGTAACTTGCCCAAGGTGTCCCAGTGGGTTTCCAAAGCTGAGTGGGGATTCGTACCCTGGTCTTGAGTTTCGTAGTTCAGCACTCAAAACCACTAAACCATGCTGGCTCTCTTAAGAAATGATACTGGCATGCAGGTGATATCAGGCAGACATAAGAGACCAATGATAGAAACTATAGTGATACACCTTATTTACTACAGTTTGTATCCAGGATGTGGCTTCCACCTGATTTCCCATTGGATCACAGTTCAGTTAATTCAGTGGGGTTCCCCCATCCATCTGTGCACCATTTCAGAGGGATGGGTGGGCTAAAGTGGAGAAGTGAGGTTGGGGGACCAACACAATAAACCTGGGGACCTGGAGACTGTGGTACATGTGCTGGTTACCCCATGTTTGGACTACTGTAACACACTCTACATGGGGCTACCCTTGTGCCTAACTCGGAAACTTCAGTTAGACCAAAACATGGCAGCCAGATTAGTTACTGGTACATCGAGGAGAGAGCATATAACACCTATGCTCAAATCTCTCCACTGGCTGCCGATTAGTTTCCGGGCACAGAACAAGGTGTTGGTTTTGACCTTTAAAGCCCTACATGACTTGGGTCCAACTTATCTCAGGGACCGCCTCCTCCCATATGAGCCCCCCCCCCCCCCCGGTACACTTCGGTCCTCAGGAACCTGCTGCAGCCTATTAAAACTAGGCTGTCGCAGACCTCCCAGAGGGCCTTATCTGCTATTGCTCCCAGGCTGTGGAATGACCCGCCGGATGAGATGCATCTTATAACAACCTTGGATAGCTTCAAAAAAGCGACCAAGACGCATCTCTTCCGGCAGGCCTTTCCGGACAGTAACTAATCCCCCGTTCACCTGAAGACTCCTAGCTCCTTCCCTCTCCCAATGGACACCTGGCTGCCTACACTGGATCTCGAGATGCTGCGCTGTTTTTAGATTTTACTTGTTTTAACTTGTGATAGTTTAATCCTGTTTTAAGGGGTGGGAGGTGGGTATGTGTTCTATAGATAGTAATATTTTAACTGTATATGCTTTTAAATGCTGTACCCTGCCCCGATTGCTTGCTCAGAGGGGCGGGTTAGAAATTATTATTATTATTATTATTATCATTATTATTATTATTTCCTTAACAGATTCATGGCCATGGACATAGATCTGTCCTCCCTCTCATTCTCTCCTGAGCAAGAGTGACTGGCTTGTCTTTCAGTGAGGCTGAGCAGGATCTGAAAGGATTCCTCTGCTATTCTGAGATGCTAGCTAAGGTGAACAGAGAAAGGGGTTATCAGTTCTACTCCTACAAGGTCTGACCAGTGGGAATTTTGGGGTTAGGGTGGGCTACCGGTAGCCTTTTGTTAGACAAACAACTTGGGAATTACTGTCTTGTACGTTCAAAGCACATGCTTGGGGGCTGATCTGCAAATCCCTACCCAAGAATAAAATAAAATAAACCTCACAGGCTGCATCAGCACTGCCGAAATAATCTGGTTTGACATCACTTTACCTGCTATGGTGGAAGGCTATGGAATATTGGGAAGGGGAATACCATGGTGGCGCAGTGGTTAAGTGCCTGTACTGCAGCCACTCACTCAAAACCGTAAAGTTGCAAGTTCAAGACCAGAAAAAAGGGCTCAAGCTCGACTCAGGCTTGCATCCTTCCGAGGTCGCTAAAATGAGTACCCAGATTGTTTGGGGCAAGTAGCTTACAGTTGTAAACTGCTTAGACACTCCTTAGGCGGTATGAAGCGGTATATAAATGAAGCTGTTTGTTTTGTTTTGTTTGAATTCCTTAGCCTTGAATCATGGCAGCTGAAGTGCTGTTACGCCAGATCATTTCTGCATTGCAAATGCAGCCCCAGCATCCTTGATACCTGGGATTCAAATAAGCATAATAATGGTCGCCTCAAGCATTTCAAACATCTACAGAACACACATGCACACTCCTTGCCATTTGGCTAGTATCTGCGAGTCTTCCTTCTGCAAGCAGGAAGAGCCCTCTCTTCCTCCACCATCTTGAGGGAGAGAAAGGCAAGCCAGCTGTAACAGGGCTTGCCTGAAGGAAAGAAGAGCCATCCCTCCGGTCCATCTGCCTTGGTCCAGGCCTCCGAGGGAGAGAAGATCTGCTGGACTTTGCCCCTTCCCCACCACCTCTCCCTTCTCCTTTTGTGTCGTGTCTTTTTAGATTGTAAGCCTGAGGGCAGGGAAATGTCTAATTAACAAATTGTAAGCCGCTCTGATAGTCTTGGCTGAAGAGTGGGGTATAAATAAAACATTATTATTATTATTATTATTATTATTATTATTACTGACACCTTGCCATATTAATAAACAGAATCTAGTGATTTAACAATGGCAAATAATGCCGCTGTAAGAAGCAAGAGAGAGAATGTTGGGGAGGGAGCTGAACAGTGTTGACCACCTGCTGTGTTTCCTACTTCCAACTGGAACCATTTGCCAGAATGTGTGTGTGTGTGTGTAGAGAAAGAAAGAGACAGAGAGATCTTTTGTATCAAGCAAAGTGGCCTTCTTTTCTTTGTCCCCTGAAGATCCTTGTGCAGTCTCTGGTTTGAGGGACTATCAATCTGTCCTCTATCAACATACTTGGAAAAGTGACTTTTTGGATTATGACTCTTAGGCTCTCCCAGTCATGAAAAAAAGTATCTACAGTTCAGAAACAGGAACATTGCCAAGCTCTAGAATGAACTGGGAAGCATATATGCCCTTGGAAAGGTGGTAGCTATGCAGCCGCAGCTGTTCAAACATTGGTCCATCTAGACCAGCATTGTCAACTCTTTTGGGCAGAAGCTCTGCAGGGATTCAAGGCAGGAATGCCAGAACAGGGCAACCAAAATGGTGAAGGGTCTGGAAACCATGCCTTATGAGGAAAGACCTAGGGAGCTGGGTATGTTTAGCCTGGAGAAGAGAGAGTTAAGGGGTGATATGTTAAGGGCTTGCCTGAAGGAAAGGACCCTCCCTCCATGCCAACTGCCATCCTCCGGCTTGGGAGGGAGAGAAGGGGCAGGCCCAGCCCCATCAGGGCTTGCCTGAAGGAAAGGACCCTCCCTCCATGCCAACTGCCATCCTCCAGCTTGGGAGGGAGAGAAGAGGCAGGCCCAGCTCCATCAGGGCTTGCCTGAAGAAAGAGAGCCCTCCCTCCATGCCAACTGCCATCCTCCGGCTTGGGAGGGAGAGAAGGGGCAGGCCCAGCCCCATCAGGGCTTGCCTGAAGGAAAGGACCCTCCCTCCATGCCAACTGCCATCCTCCAGCTTGGGAGGGAGAGAAGAGGCAGGCCCAGCTCCATCAGGGCTTGCCTGAAGGAAAGGACCCTCCCTCCATGCCAACTGCCATCCTCCGGCTTGGGAGGGAGAGAAGAGGCAAGCCCAGCTCCATCAGGGCTTGCCTGAAGGAAAGGACCCTCCCTCCATGCCAACTGCCATCCTCCGGTTTGGGAGGGAGAGAAGAGGCAGGCCCAGTTTTATCAGGGCTTGCCTGAAGGATATTATTTAGATATTTAATTTATTGCTTATGTAAATCATTTATGTATTTTGTGTATTTGTTTATCCACTTTTGTAAACCGCTTTGATCTTTTTTGGAAAGGCGGTATATAAATAAATTATTATTATTATTATTATTATTTGAAGGGGTGTCACATTGAGGATGGAGCAAGCTTGTTTTCTGCTGCTCCAGAGACTAGAACATGGAACAATTGATGCAAGCTACAGGAAAAGAGATTCCACTTAATCATTAGAGGAACCTCCTGACAGTTAGGGCTGTTTGACAGTGGAACACATTCCCTTGGAGAGTGGTGGAGTTTCCCTTCTTGGAGGTCTTTAAGCAGAGATGGGATGGTCTGGAAATGTGAAAAAAAATGGTACTGTCCAAATTCAAAACAGTATACCGTATATACTTGTGTATAAGTCGACTGCATGTATAAGTCGAGGTGAGGTTTTGGGGCCAAAATAATGGATTTTGATATGACCCATGGATAAGTCGGGGGTACAATTTAGGGGCATGTAACAAAGGATGTAAAGGACAAAGCAAGGGAATCTGTGAAGTACCAGTTACTACACACTCTCTTTCCTTGCAAATGCAGTGGGTCTTTGGAATCTCTCTAGCAAACAGCCCAGAATCACACGCAGATATGCACCCTTTTCCTTGCAGTGGGTCTTTGGAATCTCTCTAGCAAACATCCCAGAATCACACACAGAAATGCACCCTTTTCCTTTGCAAATTCAGCAGGACTTTGACTCTCTAGTAACAAACAAACACAGAGAGAGAGAGTGAGAGAGAGAGAGAGAGAAAGTCAGAAACACACCTCCTTTCCTTGCAGATCCAGCTGGACTTTAGGAAACAGGAACAAACACACACACAAACACTCCTTTCCTTGCAAAGCAGCGGGATTTTGAGTTTCTATCTCCTTATTCCTTGAGCAGCAACACACACACAGAGAGAAACACACTTCCTTTATTTGCAAATCTGGCGGAGCCTGGGAAATGAAGGAGGACTTTGAGAGAGACTCCGCTCTGCTTGCCTTACTTTTTTTTTTTTTTGGCTTGTTTTGCGTCTCCGTGGGGGTAGATCCCCACTGTATTACTGTATTGCCCCGTGTATAAGTTGATCCTGGATTTTGGAGCTCATTTTGGGGCATAAATGTCTCGACTTATAATCAAGTGTATACGGTATATGCTAAGCCTATTGCTGTGTGCCTTCAAGTCCTTTCTGGCAACCCTATCAGATTTTCTACCAATACTACTTTCTTTTAGCCTTTTGATACCAAAAACCATCCTTATCCTATAATTCCACTTCAAGACCTTTGAAGACAATGGTATGAGTTTGGAATGTTTCAAGCCACACTGAACCTGAGCAGAAAGTGGGGCACAAATACGATTGATAAACAGATATAATTTAGACTGTTCACTTGTGTCATAACATTATATTCTAGAAAGCACACTCTCTCTCTGTTGATCAATTTTACACATCAACTTATTAAACACTGCCCCCTTTGGGCTCCTCTCTGTCAGTGCCTCAGTTTCTTTAAATTCACCCCCCCCCCAAAAAAAACCATACACAACATACACAGAGATGCACACTGAGACTTCTCTCAATAAAAACACTAGCTATATAGTGTGAGTTGCAAGGTCTAGTGCCAGCTTCAGGAGACCAAGCCACTTCCTGCATCTGAAAGTTCATGTGGAGAAAGATGAATTCTCCTGGAGTTGGGCCAACTTTCATTTTACTCAATTTTTAGTCCATTTTAGTGGAGCTGAGCCAATACTCATCATTATCATGCAAACCTGGGGGAGCGGGGGGATCACATCCCTATTAACAATATCCTTTTCAACACTTCTTTGAAAAAAAAGAAGATAAGGAGGAGAAAGAGGAGCTCACTTCTGTATTGGCGCTTGCTCTGATTTGCCTTCACTGACCACGCAGCCAGATTGGATTGTATGAGTATTCCCCAAGCATCTTGCACAACAAATGACCATCATGTAGTCTGTCACTGACCTGTGATTCTTCCCCTGTGAAAATGGGCTGAAGAGTGTAGGTATAGCAGAACCCACTTTATATCAGGTTAGATCATTGGTCCATTTGGCTCAGTATGTCAGTAAGGTTTAAATTAAAAGAGTTGAAAACTGAGAGAAATAAATTTATGGCAAGAACAATGAAACCTGGACTCTTTCTTAGCCCTATGTGAGGATCTCTGGGAAGGATGAACATCCATGGCCCTCTGGATCCTGTTGGATTGCATCTCCCATCTGCTCAAGTCAGTATACTCTTCTGACAGGGCTCCCTCTCTCTCACCTTCATCCTTTAATCTCTGTCCAGAACTCAGCTGCACGTATCATCACCTTCCCTTCTGCTGCTCCAGAGAACAGGACCCGGAACAATGGATGTAAGCTCCAGGAAAAGAGATTCCACCTCAACATTAGGAAGAACTTCCTGACAGTAAGGGCTGTTCGACAGTGGAACATACTCCCTTGTAGAGTGGTGGAGTCTCCTTCCTTGGAGGTCTTTAATCAGAGGCTGGATGGCCATCTGTCGGGTATGCTTGGATTGTGAATTCCGGCATGGCAGGGGGTTGGACAGGATGGCCCTTGTGGTCTCTTCCAACTCTGTGATTCAGGGCTTTCTAGATTGGCAAAAAGTAGTGTGTTCATGGCTGCATGAAACTCTAGCCTTTAGATGAGAAAAAGGGAAAGTGTGCCATGAAAACGCTTTTTTTTTGCATTTTAGGGGAGAAGAAGCGCCTTTAAAAAGGTGCTGGTTTTCCCAGCTTCTTTTTTAAAAACTGCAGAACAGCGCAGCTCCATCTAAAGGCTGTGGTGCAGCTGCTAAGCATTAAGGAAAAGGCAACTTCATGTCACACTTTCCTGCCAATCTAGAAAGCCCTATGGGCTTATCTAGACTGGCAAAAAGGGGTGTGTTCATGCCTGCATGAAAGTGTAGCCTTTAGATGACCCACACTGAAAGTCTGGCATGAACGCACTTCTTTTGCATTTTAGTGGGGAAAAAGCAGCTTTAGAATCATAGAATCATAGATTTCTTTTTAAAAAGGGTGTAACAGTGCAGCTGCGTCTAAATGCTGCAGTGCAACTGTGCTGTTTTTTAAAGCTCCCAAATCCTAGCTCCAGCTCTAATCCGAACCCTAGACATGCGCAATAGGGACTCTGGGAACTGGGCATAAAATGTCAATTCATTCATAAAATAAAGAAGTTTATTCATAAACTTAAATTGTAACAGATTTAATATCTTTTTAAGGGGGGAGGGATGCAGTTTGTTTTGTTGATGTAATAGTATTTTAATGTGTAATCCACCTCAATTGATCTCAAAGGGGTGGGGTATAAATAATAATAATAATAATAATAATAACTATTATTATAAAATAAAGGGGTTCATTCATGGTGCACCGATGCAACTGCGCACTTAAAAAACGGAAGCAAAACCATAATGGTAATTTGACAGATCTTCATAACTGCACAGTTCATGTGTGATGTACCTGCACAATTGCGCAGTTCACAGCTCACAATACAATTGCCTGTATGATGTAGCGGTGCAACTGTGCAGTTCGCAGCTGGCAATGAATAAATAAATAAATAAATAAAGGTTCAGTGCAGCCAAAAGCCCCGTTCATTGCCACCCATGCAGCTGCTCCGCCTGTGTTTCTAGCATCCTGACAGCTTCCAATGTAGTTGCTGAGCCACAGAAAAGACTTCAGATAAGTTGTCTTCACACCTCTTCAGTGTAGCTGCCCTATGCCTTTTTATTACACACCTGGGGCTTGCAGTGTAGCTGCTAAGTATTAAGGAAAAGGCAACTTCATGTCTCCCTTTCCTGCCAATCTAGAAAGCCCCTATGATTCTATGAAAGGGCCACAGTTGTTTATCCCGGCATAGAAACTCAGACAGCAAATAAAGATAACCAGGCAGCAAAATCCAATGGTCAGACACTCCTGGCTATTTTGCTGACTGTACTGCCTAGACAGCTCCTGTTTCAAACAGTTTTAAGCTGCTACAGTTATGAGTAGTAAGGTTACTACTGCCTTTCACCTATGTGCAGTCACCCAGCAACAGGTAGTTTACTTTATCTCCAGTATCCAGTCAGGTGAAATACAGCTGTAGTCAGGCATGTCAGAAGGCAGATGGTGTTCTAATATGAGGTGGAAACTACCACCCACCAGCTATTGCCATAACCTAGCCAACATAGTCAGTGGTGAGGAATGATGAGATCTGCCCTCCAACAACATCTGGAGGACCACAAGCTGCTCATAGTTGTTCTAAGAGGACAGACAACTTAGGGGCTCAACAGATGGGTGGCTCAATGGGTGGCTCTTCTTGCCTCGGAAGCAGGCTGCAACAACCACACGCCGTAGTCTGTGCATGGAGCAAAAAGAAGCCCTGAAAAGGGGCTCCTTTTTGCACTGTAGAAGGGGTGCCATAATTGCCGTGGCACAGTGTTATGATGTCCCTTGTGCACAGTGCCCAAACAACACAGTGTTGTTTGGGCACTGTGCACTAGGGACGTCATCATGGCGCGTGCCGTCTGGACAGGTGTACGCCATAATGGTGCCCTGGTGGAGAAAGAAGGACTTGGAGTATGTAAATGCTCAGCCCTACTGCACACACAGGCCACCATAAACTGCCGGTCTGTACTGGTTCATAATCACAAGTAGGGCATGGGCACTCTCAGTATAACAATCCTTAAGTTACAGTAAGAGAGATTTAAAGGATGCTGCAGTGGGCACAGAGTTCTATCTGTAGTTCCCTTGAAAACCTTAAAATTACACCCTATATTCTGTCCATTGAAGATCCTTGGGTGCTTTTCAAGGACAGTGTTCTGTCCTGGGCACAGTGTTGCCCAAGACTTGGAAAAGGACATAAAGTGCATGTTTATCAATTTTTCAGATGACAACAAATTCGGAGGGGTGGTTAATACTCCAGAGGAGAGAATCTAGATTCAAAATGGCCATGACAAACTGGAAGCATGACACTTGGCTTGACAGTAGTACACATTAAAAAGACATGGGGCCACAAGCTAGTGAACAGTATGATACAGTGACCAAAAAAGCCAATGAAATTCTACACTGCATCATCAGGAGTGTAGTGTCCAGACAGGGGAGAGAAGTAGTATAACTCTATTCTGCTTTGATCAGACCTCACCTGGAATACTGTGTTCTTGATGCCCCAGTTCAAGAAAGGTATTAACAAGCTGGAATGTGTCCAGAGAAGGGTGACTAAGATGGTCAAAGTCTGGAAATCAAGCCCTGTGAGGAATTGCTTAAGGAACTGGGTATGTTTAGCTTGGAGAAGAGAAAACTGAGATGTGAAATGACAGGCATCTATAAATATCTGAAGGGATGTCATGTATATGAGGGGGTATCCAAAAGTTTTAATGATCACCTTTTAAAAAAAACGACAGAAAGTTTGTTTTGATTTGTAGTTGTTAACCTATCTCTATGTAGTCACTATCTAGATTTACATATTTCCCCCAGTGTATCTTGACCCTCTGAATACCTGATATTGTAGAAGTCTGCAGATTGCGCCTTACAAGGGGGTATCGTAAAGTAATGATTATCACCCAGAAGTTATTATGGCATATTGATGAAATTTTGTCAGTGTCATCATTGGTCCCTAAGTGCACGTTGCTGAGAAAATCAACTCATTGTGTCCTTTATTTTTGTGACTGGCTCTGCCAGAAGTGACTAAAGTGTAAAATCCTCATCAGGAGAAATCTGCAGGCTTCTACAATACCAGGTATTTGGAGGGTCAAGATACGCTGGGAAAAATGTATAAATCTAGAAAGTGACTACATGGAGATAAATTAACAACTACAAATCAAAACAAACTTTCTGTGAATTTTTTTTAAAAGATGACCATTAAAACTTTTGGATACCCCCTTGTAAGATGCAGTGAACTTATTTTCTGCTCTCCCAGAGACTAAACTGAGAACCAATGGATTCAAATTATAAAGAAAGAGATTTCACCTAAACATTAGGAAGAATCTCTTTACTGTAAGAGTTGTTTGATAGTGGAATAAATTGTCTCAGAGGGTGGTGGATTTGGAGGTATTTAAACAGAGATTTGATGTCCATCTCCCTGGTGTTTTTTAGTTTCTTCCATTTCTGTGATTCTATTATTCTATATGAAGCATTCACAGTTACAAGTGCCCTGGGTCTGCTTTTGCTCATTGGTCTGAACAATAAACTTTCTCCTTCTTGTGCAAAAATATTCAAGAAACATTGTCCAATGTGTTATTGACGTTGTCCTTGGTAACAGCAACGTGTAGCAACATCTATTTACTTACATATGTAGAGTTGTGGGTTCTATTACCTACCTCACATCACTGGATCACGTATATACCTGATCCAAGAAGTATTGTTCTCACTTGGCATTACATTGCCTTCAGACAAATGTAAAACGGTATTATAAACTCATACCAATCCTGATAGAAATTTATTCTGAAAGCTAAAGCACAGATTACTTTTCCAGGAAGGACTGAGTTGAAAGTACTTGCTATTATTTATGAAATATTTATGCAGACTTGAAAATGTTTCATTCCTTTTAATGTTTTTTTAGGGTTTTTTTGGGGGTGGGGGTGGGAGAGGGTTATCAGGAACGCATTGTCTTCACTCTGAACAGACTTCATTTTCTTTCAATTAATACATTAATGCTCATATCCAAATCTGTTTGGCTACATAAGTTCATGATGTCATTATGTTCACACGTCATATGCGCAATCCCCTATTTATCCCCTATGATCATTCCCTATGGATCATAGAATCATAGAATCATAAAAATCATAGAGTTGGAAGAGACCACAAGGGCCATCCAGTCCAATCCCCTGCCATGCAGGAACACCCAGTTAAAGCATCCCTGACAGATGGCCATCCAGCCTCTGCTTAAAGACCTCCAAGGACGGAGACTCTACTACACTCCAAGGGAGTGTGTTCCACTGTTGAACAGCCCTTACTGTCAGGACGTTCCTCCTAATGTTGAGGTGGAATCTCTTTTCCTGCAGCTTGCATCCATTGTTCCGCGTTCTAGCCTCTGCAGCAGCAGAAAACAAGCTTGCTCCCTCCTCAATATGACATCCCTTCAAATATTTAAACAGGGCTATCATATCACCTCTTAACCTTCTCTTCTCCAGGCTAAACATCCCCAGTTCCCTGAGGCATTCCTCATAGGGCATGGTTTCCAGACCCTTCGCCAGCTTAGTTGCCCTCCTTTGGACCCGCTCCAGTTTCTCCACATCCTTTTTGAATTGTGGTGCCCAGAACTGGACACAGTATTCCAGGTGGGGCCTGACCAAAGCAGAATAGAGTGGCACTATTACTTCCCTTGATCTAGACGCTATACTTCTATTGATGCAGCCTAAAATAACATTGGCCTTTTTAGCTGCCACATCGCACTGCTGACTCATGTTCAACTTATGGTCTACTTGGACTCCTAGATCCCTTTCACACATAGTTTCATTCAGCCAGGTGTCCCCCATCCTATATTTGTGCATTTCATTTTTGCGCCCTAAGTGCAGTACCTTCCCAAGGCTTCCCTTGGCAAGGGATGTCCCAGAATGGCTCTGCAAGCAGTTGTATAGAATGAGGTTTTCTACTTCCTCCTCCCAGTGAGCCAAAGGAAATGGCTCCCACTTTTAAAGTTTAGCTCTTACCCAACGCAAATGGACACAGGGAATCACCAGGCTTCCCTTGGCAAGGGATGTCCCAGAATGGCTCTGCAAGCAGTTGTATAGAATGAGGTTTTCTACTTCCTCCTCCCAGTGAGCCAAAAGAAATGGCTCCCACTTTTAAATTTTAAGCTCTTACCCAATCCAAATGGACACAGAGAATCACCAGGCTTCCTTTGGCAAGGGATGTCCCAGAATGAGCTTGCTTTGGCCTAACTGACACCTTCACCAAGCCATCAGTGTAGGATTTATGACAAAAACTTGTTCACTGTATGATCTCAGACTGACTGGCATTGCTCTATTCCTGAAGAAGATTGGTAGCACTGATCAGAAGGAAACAATACTGAATGAGCAGCCAAAGGGGAAATAATGGGGTTCACATGACAATCTTCCATTTTATTCCTCTCAAGTTTGTCATTCTCTTTATGTCTTGATTCTTTTCCTCCTCCCTCTATTTCTGCTTCACTTCAGCAAATCTATGCTTCTTTCTCTCTCTACTGTTTGCTTTGGGGTCCCAACTGTGTTTCTCGCTTTATTAAACATACACTCTTAAGCCCAATGCATGTTTAGTCTAGACAAGTGCTTCTCTTGTACTCACAGCATCCAAGTGACTTTGAGTCTAGGGAAAAGATTTGTGTTCTCTAATATAAGCCAAAGTAGAATCGAAAGAGAAAAAGCATTAACTTTTGCTCCACACTGCTTTAAAATGTGTATTTGTAGTTGTAATACACACACACCATTCTTCTGTTTTTTTAAAATAAGACTAAAAATTTTAGACAAGAATGACCTAAACCCAAGCAGCATTGACACTTTTCTAAAAGAAAGGATGCTTACTCTAACAGACTAAATTATATTATTTATAAGCCTTTTTGGGAATGTGGGGTTGTGGAGAGGTGGATGAAGGTTGGTGATGTTGGTATTATGTATATACACACTCTCACACACACATACTTAGAAATATCTCCTTTAAGACCTTACATTCTTACATCATTTCTACACAGGTTGGGAATGAGTAAATCTATATGTCCACGTAAAAATGAATGGCAGCCTAAATCCTACTGCTTAGCCCCAACAAACAATAGCAATAGCATTTACATTTCTATACTGCTTCATAGTGAACTCAGCACTCTCTAAGCAGTTTACAATCTTAAAGCCAATTGCCCCCCAACAGGTTGGTTACTCATTTTAATGACTTACAAAATGATGGAAAACTGAGTCAACCTGGAGCCCTGCAGGACTGAACTCACAACATTGTTGCTGCAATACTGGCATTTAACCATTGGACCACTAGGGCTCCCTAGAACAGATCTATTTGATCCACTGTTAAATGGCAGAATCAAAACTTATGTAAATCTCACTAATTAATTGAATTTACTCTGTCTAGCATTAACAATAGTCCTTGCCAAACATAAGCAATTAGTAGGTCTCCAGTGTCCTGTTGTCCACAGATATTTGTTTAGTTAAATGGAAGAGAAAGAGAGAGAGATTTTGTGACTCCCCATTTTCATGTAGCAGAAACATCTTCAGGTGTCTGATCTCATTTCATAGAATCATAGAATCACAGAGTTGGAAGAGACCACAAGGGCCATCCAGTCCAACCCCCTGCCATGCAGGAACTCTCCATCAAAACATCCCCGACAGATAGCAATCCAGCCTCTGTTTAAAGACTTCTAAGGAGGGAGACTCCACCACACTCTGAGGGAGAGTGTTCCACTGTCGAACAGCCCTTACTGTCAGGAAGTTCCTCCTAAAGTTGAGGTGGAATCTCTTTTCCTGTAACTTGCATCCATTGTTCCAGGTCCTGTTCTCGGGAGCAGCAGAAAAAAAGCTTGCTCCCTCCTCAATGTGACATCCCTTCAAATATTTAAACAAGGCTATCATATCACCTCTTAACCTTCTCTTCTCCAGGCTAAACATTCCCAGTTCCCTAAGTAGGGCATGGTTTCCAGACCCTTCACCATCTTAGTTTCCCTCCTTTGGACAAGCTCCAGTTTCTCCACATGCTTTTTGAATTGTAGTGCCCAGAACTGGACACAGTATTCCAGGTGGGGCATGACCAAAGCAGATTAGAGTGGCACTATTACTTCCCTTGATTTAAACACTATAATTCTATTGATACAGCCTAAAATTTCATTGGCCTTTTTAGCTGCCGCATCGCACTGTTGACTCATGTTCAACTTGTGGTCTACTTGGACTCCTAGATACTTTTCACATGTTGTCTCATTCAGCCAGGTATCCCCCATCCTATATCTGTGCATTTCATTTTTCCTCCCTAAGTACAGAACCTTACATTTGTCTGTGTTGAATTTCATCTTGTTACCTTTGGCCCAGCTTTCTAGACTATTCAGGTCATTTTGAATTTTGATCCAGTCCTCTAGGGTATTAGCTACTCCTCCTAATTTGGTGTCGTCTGCAAATTTGATAACTAGGCCTCAATAATTTCATCCAAGTCATTAATAAAGATATTGAATAGCACTTGGCCCAGGACAGAACCCTGTGGCACCCCACTGGTCACTTCTCTCCAGGATGAAAAGGGACCATTGTTGAGCACCCTTTGGGTTCGGTCAATCAACCACTTACAAATCCATGTAACGGTTACCTTGTCTAGTCCACATTTTGTAAGCTTGTTTGCAAGAATGTCATGGGGGACCTTGTCAAAGGCCTTACTGAAATCAAGATATACTACATCCACAGCATTCCCTTCATCTACCAGGCTGGTGATTTTATCAAAAAAAGAGATCAGGTTTGTTTGGCATGACTTGTTTCTCTGAAACCCATGTTGTTTTTTTGTGATGATGGAATTATCTTCTAGATATCCACAGACTCTCTGTTTAATAATCTGTTCCAGAATCTTTCCTGGAATTGATGTCAGACTAACTGGGCGATAATTGTTGGGATCCTCTTTTTTTCCCCTTTTTGAAGATGGGCACAATGTTTGCCCTCCTCCAGTCTGCTGGGACTTCTCCTGTTCTCCAGGAGTGCTCAAAGATTATTGCCAATGGTTCCGATATTACATTTGCCACTTCTTTTAATACCCTTGGATGTAGTTCATCTGGTCCTGGAGACTTATATTCATTTAAATTAACCAGGTATTCCTGTACTATCTCTTTACTTATTCTATTCTGAAATTCCTCTATTCTGTCTGCTCCATTATCCTTAGGTTGAGCACCCTTTGCCTTTTCTGAGAAGACTGAAGCCAAGAAGGTGTTGAGTAATTCTGCCTTTTCTCTGTCCCCTGTTAGCATTTTGCCATCTTCACCACACAATGGCCCTACCATTTCCTTCTTCTTCCTTTTACTACGGACATACCCAAAAAAGCCCTTTTTATTGTTCTTAACCTCTCTAGACAACCTGAGTTCATTGTGTGCTTTAGCTTTTCTGACTTTTTCCCTACACGTACTGGCTATGTGTTTGAATTCCTCTTCGGTGATATCCCCATTTTTCCATTTCTTATACATGTTCTGTTTAAAACTTAGCTCAGTTGAAAGTTCCTTAGTCAACCATCCTGGTTTCTTGAGACATATCCCATTTTTCTTCCTCATTGGAACTGTTTGAAATTGTGCCTTCAGTATCTCCCTTTTGAGGAACTCCCATCTGTCTTGAACTCCCTTCTCTTTTAGTGTACCTGACCATGGGATCACCCCTAATATTCCTCTAAGTTTATTGAAATCAGCTCTCCTAAAGTCTAGAATTCATGTCTGACTATGCCTAGCTTCTCCTTTCCACTGTGTAACAAACTCCAGGAGAACATGGTCACTTCCACCTAAGGATCCCACCACTTGCACCCCATCAACTAGGTCTTCCCTGTTGGTTAAGATCAGATCCAAAATAGCTGACTCCCTTGTTGCCTCTTCCACCTTTTGCACAATGAAATTGTCTTCCAAGCAAGTGAGGAATTTGCTAGACCTTGATGATTTGGCAGAATTTGACTTCCAGCAAATGTCAGGACAGTTGAATTTCCTATTAGCTGTCTCTTTTTA
The DNA here is from genome assembly GCA_034509955.1 of Urosaurus nigricauda. NCBI lineage: Eukaryota > Metazoa > Chordata > Lepidosauria > Squamata > Phrynosomatidae > Urosaurus > Urosaurus nigricauda. The sequence goes on from JAOEGL010000014.1 coordinate 5,750,605, forward strand.
TCAGATCTTTTGTCTCTTTTTTGGAATTTGTACGTTTACTTAAATACTCTTATGGAAGTGTGGAAATTATAGGTGAATTGAAGAAAGTGACCCATTTTCCAGAATAGGATGTAGAATCCTAGGGTTTATAGGAACCATTTTAAAGGGATTAATCCTCATAGATGTTATTCAAACTTTGAAGAAGTGTGTTAGAATGAGAGGCACACTTCAGTCTTACACTCGAAACCTCTCCAAACACCCACATACAAACACATTCTAGACTATGTCCAACATCACCGGTATTTCTAATTGAATTTTTGGTTACCCATGCTTTCTTACAGTGGATCTACACAGTGGTGTAGATTCCAGGATGAAATATAACAAAAATGTACAGATATAGATGATGGTGTAGAATGCCATTTTGAAATATACTGGCATATCTTAACAGACATTATAGTCACTCCTCACCACCACCACCAAGATATGTCAAAAAATGTAGGCAGCTACGTAGAGCCACAAACCAGTTGTAGCAATTTGTTTCTCCATCAGGAACAGGTATTTTATGAAGTCAATGGATGTTACTTGCTCAGGATTAAGACACTCTCAAATCCTTTCCATTACAAGAGGTCAAACCTGCTGGAGAAATGTACTTCCCCTCCACCTACAGCAGCTAAATTCAGATTAAAATTGAATGGGCAGTTCAAAGTGTCCCACTCCTTGGAATTTACTCCCATTCATGAAAAATCTATGACATGCAAATAGGACTTTAAAATTGTGGAAAGCACTAGCATTTTTTGTCCTGTAGTATAATGTTGCTCATCAGTAGATATACCAATAGTTAGACCAGTAGTTCCCAACCTTTGGTTCCCAGATATTGGATTTTAGGTATCATACCCCAGACCATTGGCCCCGATGACTTAGGAGCTATCACAGTTGTAGTCCAAGAACTTCAATGCTCCCCCATGACTGGGAAACACTATATTATAATTCCTTCTGCAACTGAGAAAAAAAAGCTTTTTTTTAAAAAAATGGTGAACATTTTACATTGCATCATTTTCTTTGTCTTCTACAGAGCATCATCTTTCAGCTCCCCGTCTTAACCTACACCCCAAAGTAATTTTTTATTCTTCCACCATCTCATCAGCTTCCTCACTACAGGGATTAAAATCATTTTGTTTCAACATGATGGTGTACCAATGTGGCAGAATCTCGGCACAAACATGCACCTGGCTTCAGGTTCTGCAGGTTGCTGCCACAGCAAGAGAATTCAGCCTCACAAAGGGAGGGGGAACCACACTCTGGAACAACCTACATAGCATATGAGATACAGCTGAATACATCCCAGTGCACAGAACTATGCTTCATGCTCTAGGGTTGACTAGAGCATGATGCAGAAGGACTGTGGTGTAACCAAAGCCCTACATTTGGCTATCACAAGAAATTATGCAAATTAAAAGCATCTATGCAAGATGACACCATCTATTTTTAGCAGGGAATGTAAGTTTTCTTGGCCTGGATTTTTATTTTTGTAAGGCACAAGGTACATATCCAATATTTCCTCTGTGTGCTTTTTAAAATTAATGTTTTAAAAGATGCATAAATGTTATTTATTGCATTCATATGCCTCCAGGGATCTCAAGGCAAACATAAAAGGTTCCTTGCAACACCCTCACTGAACCCTCACTTCAACGTTGTGATGTACAGTTGAGAAAGAGAGGGGCTGGCCCAGTATGTGGATCTGAACCTAAGCTTATCCAGTCCTGCTCCAACATGCTGGCCACTACATTACACTAAATTATAATACTGGCGAGGACTTAAAAACAAGTACTGGCACACGGATGCTGTCATTCATGCCCTGCTCCTAATCCATTTAGGGCCATAAAATTAAAATTTAAAAAACTTTTAATAAAAGGTAAGGGAGCTAGCATGTGAAATTTGCAACAAAATGTTGGCATGTTGATGGACTTGTTCAGTGTTTCATCTCGCTAGCCATGCCCTCTTTCAGCAAACTCCATTTCATTCCATTTACCTAAGTCTGCATCCTTATTGCAGAAATAATCTGGTCTGACACCACTTTAATAGCAATAGCAATACCAAGTACATTTGTATATCACTTATCAGTGAACTAGCACTCCCTAAACAGTTTACAATGTGTAAGCCAATTGCCCCCAGCCAGCTGGGGACTCATTTTACTGACCTACAAAAGGATGGAAGGCTGAGTTGACCTTGGAGCCCTCCTCTAGGATTGAATTTATTGTGCCACCAAGGCTCCTTTAACAGCCGTGGCTCAATGCTATGGAATTCTGGGAATTGTCATTTGTTGTGATACCAGACCTTTGGTTGTTTACTGGGCCTAACCCATTATGCAGGGGGCTGTTGAGACCGAGGCAGCAAAAGAGGAGGAAGAGGGAGAGACAGACCCTGCTCCTAACTGCCCCCTATCATTGCCTCCAATGGGATTCTGAAGCTTTATAGGGAAAACGTGCCCGCTGCAGTGATGGTGACAGCCTCCTGGTATATGAATGTCTGAAGCCAGGCTGCTATGTCCAGGTGAGACTCCCTGCCTGCCATGGGAGAGGCAGTACTCAGTAGTGATGTAAAGAATATTCATCAAAATTTGATAAACAAAAGAAATATCTGTTATTTGAAGATTTCAAAAGTTTTTTAAAGAGAAGAAATTATGAGCACGTCTTGATCAACAAGTATTTTGGTTTTTAATTCAATGGCCAGGATTTGAGTATTTTGCATAAGTAAAGCTACCATTCATATTGGGTTTTTCTAGCAGAGGAGCCCTGGTGGTGCAGTGGTTAAATGCCTGTACGGCAGCCACTCACTCACTCAAAACCATAAGGTGGCAAGTTCAATACCAGCAAAAGGCTCAAGCTCAACTCAGGCTTGCATCCTTCCAAGGTCGCTAAAATGAGTACCCAGATTGTTGCGGGCAAGTAGCTTACAGTTGTAAACTGCTTAGACATTGCTTAGGCGGTATGAAACAGTATATAAATGAAGCTGTTTGTTTGTTTGTTTTAAACCTCTGCCAAACTTCTTTTTGACATGTTAATTGAGTTTGAAATGCCAGGTAATAGTATAAATGTGTAAATTAAAAAAATACATCTAGTTCTCAATGGACAGGAAGAAAAAAAATTGGTTTGTCAAAACACTAGTACTCAGCTCTTCTCATGCATCATCCTGCCAGCTTGTCTTCCCAAACCTTGACCAAATTTGGATTGGGCTGACTTTTTAGGGGTGGCATCCCCCATGTAGGGGGCATCAAAATTTTTTCCCCTCTTTCCTCCTATTGGGGCAAGTGGGAGTTACAGGATGTAAGTTACAGGATACTCAACCCTCTTGTACTGGAAATGAGCACTGAGTATGTGAAAATGTTTGGATTGCTTGTGCTTTTAATATTTTCTGTCCCCAATTCCATCAGGCTGTTCTGGACCAATGACTTTCCAATGCTCCTTAAGAAGACAATCAGGGCCTTGGACCACTCCCTTTCTTTAGACCTGCCCCCCTCATAAGACCCAGAACTTCCTCAGAGGAGTAGGGAGGGTTTTTTTTTTCCTAACAGCAGCTCCAATTTCCTTAGAAGTTCCTTTGCCTGCCAATGTCATACAGATTGTTAGGATTGAGTGGAGCAAGCCAACTTCCAAGAGGCCTAATCCCAGTGCTCTCAGGAAGCTTTATAGCCTGCCCATTAGATATTTACAAAGCCTTTGATTCTGTGAAATGGGCATTAAATATAACTTTAAAGAAATTAGGTATGGGGGGAAAGTTTAGAGGACTGATAAATCACTAACTTGTTGAAAACCAAAGGGGACAATCCCAAGGGATCAGATCCTCCGGTGACCTCAGAGACCCCTCAGGACAAGCTGCCTACCAAAATCCATTGGACCAAAGAGTGTTCGGAGGCCTTGGCGACTTTGAAGCGATTGTTTAGTTCGGAACCTATTTTAAAACACCCAGACCCAGAACAACCATTTGTGGTACAGGTGGATGCCTCAGACATGGCGGTGGGGGCAGTGCTGATGCAAAGAGATGAGAAGGCAGACTTAAACCTTGTGCCTACCTGTCCAAACGGTTTGACTCCACTCAGGAGGACTGGCCTTGCTGGGAAAAGGAGGCTTTTGCCATTAAATGGGCACTAGAGTCATGGCAACAGTTTTTAGAAGGAGCAACTCATCAATTCGAGGTGTGGACGGACCATCGAAATTTGGAGGCATTGCAAACGCCTCGGCGCCTGAGCCTAAAACAGAGAAAGTGGGCTAAGGAATTTTATAAGTTCAACTTTGTAATTAAATTCATTCCTGGGAAGGAAAATGTACTGTCATGAATCCTGTTTAGTGATTATGTTTTAGGATTCCTGCCATGAGGATATGGGGTTGATTTGTGAAGGGGGAAATAGATGTAGATTTAGATGGGGAATAATGGGTTAAGATAGAATAGGCTAGGACAGACAGAGGCAGAGTAAAATGGTAATGCTTTAGAAATGCAAGCTTGTTAGTTAGGAATGCCTAAGGAGTTGCCCTGCCAGCCGAGGTCTGACTTGTAACGGGCCTTCAGTGGAAGGAGGGGATCTAATAGGATCTATAGACTTTGAAGGTTATTTAGTTATTGTATAGTGAAACCACATATATAACTGTAGATTGAGAATAGGGTTTGCTTACTGTATTGTTACACATATATACATACTGTCCAATTGTGGGAATGTATAGACTTAAACATGTTGGGTTGTGTTACATCAAGGACACAGGTGCCTGGGCAGAGATAATGGTGCCTGGGAACTTAATTGTTTCGAGAGGCCGTGCCAAGCTCCCAGACCAGAGGACTTTGGGATTACATCATGGACTTTTCCCGTGTGTGGGAAGAGAGATCCAATCCTGGATCATATTGACTCTGGGGGGAGGGAGGTTGGTAAAGGCCTATAAAAGTATTGTATATGTAGTTCTTACTCAGTCTGGTCAATGGAAGTTTACTTCTTACCCATTTCCTTCTTTTCAATAAAGTAGTTACTTTTTAGGAGCGCTGCTTGAATTGATTTGGAGTTCTTATGCTGGTGAAGTCTGACAGCTATATTCAAACAACACAACAGTAGTAACAGTAAACAATGGATTAACAGAATAAATTCTAATTTCTAGAGGTACAAGGCAAGGCTCCCCCCCGATTATATTTGCAAAAATTATTGAAATGTTAGCGAATTGTCAGGGAGGATGAAAATCTGGAAGGAATTGGGATTAGAAAATTGAATACGATAAGTTTATTTGCCGATGATACCCTATTGACAATTAAAGATCCACTAAAAATGGATAAAGTAAAAAAGCATTTAAAGGAGTGTCAGGTTTATGAGTAAATAGGAAGCTTTATAGCCTGCCCAAGAGATTGTAAGACTGAGGGCAGGGAAATGTCTTAATTAACAAATTGTAAGCCGCTTTGATAGCCTTGGCTGAAGAGCGGGGTATAAATAAAAATTATTATTATTATTGTTGTTGTTATTATTATTATTACTAAGAGTGTGATGGTCAAGCTTTGAATTCCTTTGGTTGATCTCTCCATTTCTGGCCTGGTGTCTTCTGCCTTGTTTTGCATAGATGAGGAGGAGAAGATCCTAAGGGTGTCTGAGGACAGGAAGGTGGAGGCAGTCCTTAAGAATGCCCACAAGACCATTTCCGTAGCCATTAGGTTGGCTTCTTCAGTCTCTATCATAGCCAGGACTTCTCTTCACTGGATCAGAGAATTAACCAGGGATGATCGACCTGGTCAAACCAAACTCAGGTGGATCAGACGGTACTCTGGTCTTAGTCCAGTTCAGCACCAGGGTTCAGGCAGCATCAGTAGCCATTTGGTGCCAGCTTTGGCTCAAGAGTTGAAATTTGGACTCTAAATGGAACTTGCTGTCTCTGCCCTTCCTGGGAACCAAGTACTTTGAGAAATCATTGGAACCTGTTCTGGTAGAGAACAAGGACAAGAAAAGGGCACTTGTTCCCGGTAGGAAGAGGGAGGACAAGAGGCACATCAGGGAGAGTCACTCTTCTTTCTGTGCTGTCAGATCCAATTTCACCTATACTTTCAGTTATATCATTTTCTGTACATTAATGCTATTTCCTGTGCAAAAAAATATATATGTGATTTTCTGTTCAAAACAATTAATGTGCAAATTTGGCACATGATATTTTCCAAATTGTGAGTAGGCTTTGAAAACGGTGTGATCTATTGAAGCCCAGGATTCTTCTCAGCAAGATTTCTCAACACTTTTAAAATATTTTTTCAACTATTTTAAGAATATTTCCAAATAATCTTTCCATTCCTGGGATTTATAGATATATATCAGAGCATGTGAATAATTCATTGAGCATTAAATTGTTCCTCTATTTTGTTACTATTTTCAACTCTGATTTGTCATTTTGATAATTTAACAACAATGACATTATTTTGGTATTAAGGTTCATTGGTTATTTTAATTAGTTACTGGCCATTTTTAAAAATCTCAAATGACAAATTCAAACCCAACCACTCAACAGATCAATAGATTGATTTCACTGTTTTTTCCCTTAACATTTTAATGCTTGCACATCAAGTTACTTCATCAATCTGACATTAAAGAGTGTAGCATCTTCATAAATAGGTTTTCCACAGTGAAGAGAAGATTAGTGGGTAGGTTTATCTTCTTGATTTCTCATTCTTTTATGGGAGCTTTAAAAATTTATACCATAAAGATAGTGAAATTCACAAGCCAGAGAGCTAGAAGGGAGTAAGGCAGGGACTTGCCAATGGATACTGAGAGGCCACGCTGCCTGTAAGGTAGTCAAAAGGTTTGATAACCCCAACTCAACTCCTCCATTCCTTTGAAGGGTCTTTGATCAAACATATCAGTAGTTATGAGGCCGCACAGCAGCTAGGGATATCTAGAAATGACAAGTACAAAAGGGGAGGACATGAATAATATAGAGGAGAGGCCATTATTCCCCATGCCGCAGGAAAACGTTTCTGCTCCTTACAAAAGAGGGAATTTATCTTTCTTTGATCGGAGGCAACAAAGCCGGAATACTAATTCGATCAAATGAAATACAGAGAGGGGGAATAAGAAAAACACCTGATACAGTTCAGCATCACATCCATTGTCCAGTGATGGAATCACATTGTACCATGGACAGTTCTTGTTGGCTCGGCTCAAAGGGTTTTTAAAAAAGGAGGTTTGGCTGCCTTGATTCCAGCAAATGGGCTGATTACCTGACAACTCAATGGAAGACAGGGGCTTGACAAAAGGATATTAATGCTGGAAATCTTTCTCCCCTGCCTAAGGAAAGAGACATTCTTTTTTATAAAAACAATTTTTATTATAGTTTTAATACATTAAAAAGTTGAAAAAGAAACAAAGGTAGAAAGAAACAACACACACAACAAAAAAAGAAAAAAGAAAAGGCGAAAGATTTATACGATCTGAAGAGAAACCAGAGAAGAATACAAGATGTTAAAATACAAATAAAATTAGAGTTATGCACCCCATTTGTTAGTTGGTCAGTTTGTCAGTATGTATGTAAGTAGGTTTGTTTGAATATGTTTGTCGGGTTTGTATGGAAAGATGCTATATGTATATATGTATATTTTATGTTTTGTTTGATGTGATTTGTATGGTTGAATTTATTTAATAAAAATAAAAAAATTAAAAAGAAAAAAAGAAATAGTATATATCTAAAAATAAACATACATGTATACAAATGAGGTCATACTGCACAAGACACAACAATCATAAATCATATTTCCAATCTATCTTAGTCAATATGGTCATTTGTGTCTAGTAATGGATTCCTTTCACACTTCTTCTATCAAATCTCACCTGTATACATATGTGTATCATATCTTACCGTGTTTCCCCGAAAATAAGACAGTGTCTTATATTAATTTTTGTTCCCAAAGATGCACTAGGTCTTATTTTCAAGGGATGCCTTATTTTCCCATGAAGAAGAATTCACATTTATTGTTGAACAAAAAAAAATGAACATTTATTATATAGTGTATCTATATGTATATACAAAAAATTGGCTAGGTCTTACTTTCAGGGGAGGCCTTATATTTAGCAATTCAGTAAAACCTCTACTAGGTTTTATTTCATGGGGATGTCTTATTTTCGGGGAAACAGGGTAGTACCACAATTTTTCAACCTTCTTCCATTTATTTTCATATTCTTGGACTGTTTTCCCTGCGGAGTACATGGTCAGTCTATCCATAATCAAAAACTCAAAGACCCTTAACTTCCATTCTTCTATGGTAGGGATTACCTTGGATTTCCAATGTTTGGTAAGTACTATGCAAGCTGCCCAGATCATATACAAAACCACGCTGATTTGATTTTGGAAAGTGACATTATTGAACTGGTGAGAAGGGAAGAAACAGTTTCTGCCACTTGAACTTGGACAACTTGGGGACATTGCCCAGCAACCAAAGGGAGGCAAGGGACTTAAGGAATGACTGAAACATCCCTCCATGCAAAATTCTAGGGCTGCATACTTCTGACAACACCAGGTAAAACAGTCACGACTGTTCCCTCTCTCAAATATGGAACTAGTTCTGACAATCCATTTCTTCATGTCTGTTCACATATGCAAGTTACTGTGTTTCTCCGAAAATAAGACAGTGTCTTATATTAGTTTTTCCTCCCAAAGATGTGCTAGGTCTTATTTTCAGGGGATGTCTTTTCCATGAAAAAATTCACATTTATTGTTGAACAAAAAAATAAAAAATAAAATAATGAACATTAATTATATACCCTCTATATCTTTATATACACAAAATTTTCTAGGTCTTACTTTCAGGGGAGGCCTTATATTTAGCAATTCAGCAAAACCTCTACTAGGTCTTATTTTCAGGGGATGTCTTATTTTCGGGGAAACAGGCAATATGCATATATCTAATGATACAAATAACAGACAAAATGGCCCAAGTCCTGTTGTGTCTTATGCATGCATAGGTTCCCCCAGGAAACAGTTGCATGTGTTTGTCCCACTACTGAAATTATCACAATAGGGTCAATCCCAGAACCATCCCACAATCATCCCATTATTGGCAATGAATATCCCATTATTGGCAATGGGATAATTGTGGGATGGTTCTGGAATTGACCTTAGTGTGATAATCTCATATGACCTGCTCTAGAGACTGCATGAACTGACAAAAATGCCAGAAATGAAAACCCAAAAATGCATGGAAGTTCACTTCTGGTTCTTAAAAATGAATATTTTTCTAACGTTAAATAGCACAAGTGGTGAGGGTAGGGCCTACAACCTATTGAAAAGGTGAACTATTGCTTCTGGAGCCTTCTAGGAGAAAGATTTGGCCCTTTTCTTTGAACCAGTAAAAGGGCACTCTGGGGAGTCTGGGCTTCAAAAAATATTATTTCTTTGCATTTAGAGATTCTAAGCTCTAGTGTCCTCCTTAGGTTATGTATAACCCATATCTTCCAACATTACACAGAAAAAAAAACTGGGCATACATGTCAAATAAAATGAGAGTGTGGTCAAGATAGTCAAAGTTATTAATTATAAAGGTAAAAAGGAAGATTTGAGGAAGGGAAAATAAGATAAGAATTCAGTCTTTTCCATCTACTTTTCTTCCTTTCTGTTACTTTCTTTTGAGTTATTTTTTTCCTTTTTCCTTTTTTATTCTGTACAATTTAGAGAGGGATAGGCTTTTCTATAAATAAATAAAGGTTTAAATAGAATGAAAAAAATGGTCATGGAGATAGTAGAAGAAGAAAGAGGAGAAGAAAAAGGAAAGAGAGATAATAAATAAAGAAAAGAAAAATAGAGGGGAAGATGGTCAAAAGAGATAATGAAGAGGAAGAAGAGAGAAGAAAGGAGAAAAGAAGAAAACTTTACTAGAAAACATTGTATATACAAGAAGAAACAAAATGAAGTCTATAGAGAAAAGATGAGACAAGTTAGGGTAAAATTATGTATTAGAAAGTGTGAGGACTGAAAATTGACAAGAATGTAAATATAACAAATGAATGAATCTTTGAAATAAAGAAAAAATAATAGAAAAAAGAGTTATTAATTATAAAGAACAGAAAAACTAGAAGTCACAACGGTTTGCTTTTGACTGAGCCTACTGAGAATGGCAAGATTCACCCTTCTAATTTCCTCTCCCCGTGTTGAGTGCAAACTACTTTTGTACTTTGAATTCAGTCTGCAGCAACTGAAGTAAACTGAGGACAAAAGAGAGAGTGGGAGAAGGAGAGAATATCTGGGACATTTTAAAAGTATTTGGAAAAGCAAGTCAACAGAGGTTCATCAGTACCATCTCTGCGAATTTAGGACAGTTGGAGGGTAATCCTGAACCACACCTGCCACAAGCAAACAACCAACCCATACTGCATGCAAGGATGCCACATGTTTCATGCACTCGATCCAAACATACATTTAAAGCAACTTTGCTGAATAAAAGATACTTTATGTTTGGTTATCAGCTGCCAAAGGTCTTTTAAGAGCCCCTGAAGATGCATGAAAGCACATACTGTGGCACAGTTACATCAGCCAGACATAAATTCTCTCCTGATTGTTTTACTGCTACTCTAAACTGAGGAAGGGGAACATATAATTGGAAGTTCATAAGGGTCTAGCTCTATCTAGCTTGAAATCACCTGGGGACAGAAATGTGAACCAAGCACATTTATGGGACAAAGTACAGGCTTTTTTGCCTCTTGATTTTACTCTCAGTGAGAGAAGCAAAGTGACAGCTCTTGAATGCCGGGCAAAAGCCAATTTGGCATCATGACTTGGTCTTCACCAGCCTCTCCAGCTGCTTCATTTATGAGTCTGGGTATATTACTCAACCGCAATGGGGTTGTGCATCACAAACATCACAAACATCACGACCTGTTGGAGCACTATGCTAGTGTGAAAATGTTTGCACAAGCAGTTGTAGTTTCTTGGAGACTGTATAAATATAAATGTATTTATTCCCCATCTTGTATTCTTGTTCTGTTGCTAATGGCAGTCCTCACGGTGGGAGGATGTGCAAAAGAGGATGAATGTCTGCTAATTAGTGCTCATTTTCTGCTGGGAATCCCCTGACCCCAGGCTGTTTCTCATTTGCAAATCATTTGCAATCCTGAAGAACAGCAAGGTTAAGACTCAACCATTGCAAATGAGAAACATCCTGGGGTCAGAGGATTCCCAGCAGACAATGAGCACTAATTAGCAGACATTCGTCCTCTTTTGCACATCCTCCCACCCTGAGGACTGCCATTAGCAACAGAATAATACATTTGCAAATCACTCCTCCCTTCCCAGGGTCACACAGGATATATATATCCAATCCTTTTCCAGGCAAACATTCTCTGAAGATGTCAGCCACAGATGCTGGCGAAACATCAGAAAGGAACTCTTCTAGAACATGGCCCCATAGTTTGAAAGCCCCACAAAAAACTATGGGGGCTGATGTGGTGTTGCCCCAGCTGGCCCATGTGCATGAAGAGTCACACTGTATTTGGTCCAGTGCATGTGGTGGTTGGTCTGGGGCCAGTTGGGGTTTGGCCCTGGATTAAACTGTCAATATAGATGCACCTAATCATATGGTGCACAAAGGGTACATTCAAGGCTGTGTGCAGCTGGGATTCAACACACATCGACTAGGCATGCACTGGTGTACTTTTACATATACAAGCCAATTTTCCCAGTGAGAAGTGGTGTCACGACACATTGAAACATCTGGTTGGGAAATGATTAACTGTCACAAGGTATTTTGCATTTCAAGCCTTTATAGTTGTTGTTGTTGTTGCTGCAAAATTCATTTTCACCCCAAATTAAAAAATGATAAATGAACAAATACTGTTGTAATCTCATCCAGCAAGGAGAAAACTTTTGAAACTATTCAGTCTTGCATGCAAAATCCAAATAGATTATGATTTACATTTCTAATATTTAGAAGGGAAGGGATACGAGGTACTTATGTAGCCTTATGTGGTATTTGCTTGTTTATGTCACTAATGGGGCACTCACCAAATCAATTAATCAGTTAGACTGACATAAATGTTGATTTAACAAATCCCAATGATTATTCATTTCCCCAGCTGAAAACAGTCAGGTAATCTCTCTGGGAAGAATAATAGACTGGAAAGAAGTCTGTGCAATTTCTCCCAATGATTCAATGGGTCTACTCTATTTGAGATGAAAGATTGGGTGTAGTCCAAGCTCTTCTCTGCTCTCATGAATGTCTTGATTTAATCTCACTGAGTACAACTGCTCATCTCACCTTTTATAAATACATTCTCCCCACCCCCATTTCCCCCATGCCAAGATAATGGCCATTCCATTATGCTATCTCTGCACATGCTGTCAAAAACACGAAGTGTAAAATCGGATTCATTACCTACATCCTCTGAAGGGAGGGGAACCTTAAACCGATGAGATCCCATTAAGAGTTCAAGTCTCATTGCTTGTCGGCTCCTTGTTCTAATTAGTTGATTATATCTGTGCCTATGCCAGCTACAGAATGAGGTCTTTGTATCTCAAGTTACTGTCATGTTAGGAGAAGGAATGTTATCCCAAGAGAATTTGCTTTTGAACTCTGGGTTTTCATTTTAAAAGGATGAGGACCTTTTAATTCTGATGCCCCCAGGATATTGTAGAAAAACAGGATTTGGTACTATCTCTTAACCATTCAATGGGGAGCACTTAGCTAGTAGCCTGAACTGAGCTGCAAAGGGCAGTTACATAGAACTTGAACAAGTTACCTTTTTTGATAACTCCAAGAATCCCACCCCTTATCTGCTACTGGAGTCTGCATTCCCTGATGTCAGGAAAGAAAACCATGGTAAGGGGTGGGAACCCAGTTGGGATCAAAGTCCTTGTCTATTTTGTTCTCACATAAAAGGATAAATAAGGCCTCATTCCCACTTACAGATAAATCGGTGTTCAATCCGAATTGATGGATTGATTCGACATCAGATCGTGCTTCACACTTGTCCCTATCACATTTTCTGTCATTTTCTAGCATCAACATAACCAGCTTGTGGTTCTCATTCATGAATTAATCTATTCAAAATGAATCGATTGTAGCCGGCCTAATGAGAAATTTGAATTGATTCCGATCCACTTCTGGTTCACATTTGCGTGGAATCGATTTATCGAAAAAGAAGTGGAAAAATCAGCATAAAAAAGAAGCAGGTTAAATGGGTCTAGAGCATGCCCCCCCCCCCTGGAATCACTTCAGCGATTTGGATTACGTAGGAAACAGAGTCGTTTGAACCAGTTCAAACTGAATCATGATCTGGTTTAAAAGGTAGTGGGAATGAAGCCTGAATTACAGTAGCTTTCTCCCAACTGCTGGAGAAAACAAATATTCTCCCTGTACTCTAATGTACTAAGGTGTTGAGAGGATTTATTCTGTGGAGGAAAACACATGGTTTTGATTTTTGTTGTTGTTGTTGTTGTTGTTCAACTCCCCTCCCACCTTTTTTCTGCACTGCAAACAGGTTTTGTGAGCAGGAAACTGTGGTTTTTGACCAGGGAAACCAGTTTCTGCATTAAAAAAAATCCTTTTTAGTACAAAATTCCCAAATATTTTTTCTCTCTGCAGAATTATTATTATTATTATTAAGCTTTATTTATAGAGTGCTGTAAATTTACACAGTGCTGTACATAAAATCAGTCAAAAACAGAATAAAATAAAATAAACCTGCCAAAAGCATACATTCTACTAAAATAATTTAATAAAATACATATCAATGCATATTAACATTAAATAATAAAATATAGCAAGCAATAAATAAAAATAAACCTACGATAACAATCATGTGGAATTTGAATTCTCCCATGACACTTTGGGATATTCAAACACTGGGAGAAACTGTTCAGAACTCTGCTCGGTCTATTATTTTTCCAGTGGGCTTACCCAACTGTCTGGAAATGAGCTTTTCAACCAGGGAATGAATAATTATGAATATAATTTTGCACACCAAGCTGGCCCCAATCCATGGCCAGTAAAAGAGCAGCTGCAGGAAGTATGCTCCCCCCTCCTAAATTCTGAAGAACATTTGCTTCCAACTGTAAGTTGCCTTGGGACTGCAGAGGAGAAGGAAATACACTCTGGTCATGGCCATCAGCATCTCCAGCCTTTTAGGAAAAACATCATGGCAACTTGTCTACATTGGTCTACAAGAGAAAGGAGCTATTGCTCTAGTGTTTTTTTCCCTTCCTCCTACATTTCATTTTGTTTTGTGTCCATCAGACTGTGATCCTTTGGGGAAGGGGCTGACTTCCCTTTATTATATGCATTTTAATGTTTGCACAGAAGAGCGAATTTCAGTAGTTCTTGCTTATTCTCAGTCCCACCACCTACACAGGTATGGTTGGTAAGGATGCAAGATGTTGAGAAGCTGGAGAGGAAAATTTGTGGCCCAGTGGTAGAGTGCATGCCTTTCATGCAAAAGGCCCCAAATTCAGTCTTGGACTTTTCCAGGTAGGGCTGGGATAGATTCCTGGTTGAAAACCATGGGGAACCAGATGTTCTCCACACAGTGCGGACCAAAAGTGAGAAATGTCTGGCCCACTAGATGATGCTGAACTCACCCATTCAGCATCAGTAATAGTAAGAGCTGTATTCCAACAAGATCTGGGGAGCCACAGTTTCAGTAGAGAGGATACTGGCCTAAATATACCATTGGTCTGACTTGGTATCAGGCAGTTAAATATCTTTGTTCCTAAGAAAGGCATTCCCAGTTCTAGTCCACCACACACTAAAAGAATAATGTTATCTCTGCAGCAAGTTCTTTATACAAGGCAGAATCCCACATGCAAGTTGCTTTTGGACTTCATTTTTTCCTCACTTATGTCACTCGGTGGATGTACTTTTGGGAAATGCATCAGTTTTTAATTTTGCATCACCATTTTGAAAGGAAAAAAATATATGAGGAAAGCATTGCATCAGAGCTGCATTGTGCTCTCCAAGGATAAAGCAAAACTGAAGCTGAAATAAGAGATGCCGGGATAGGTAATGTGGCTCTAAGTGGTTTTCTATTGCTCTCAACCTTCTTATTACAGAACTCTCCTACTCTCCAGCATCCTAGGGACTCCCAATCCTCTCCTTGCTTAGCTTTAAAATCAGTGACTTGGAGACGCGAAAGTAAAGAAACCACAACAAACATATCTCTGACACGGGCAACAATGGGGGCACCAGATCAAAACAGGTTTCATGAAACCTGATCCATTTATGTTTCTTAAGAAGTCAGACAGTGGCTCCCGAGAGGGAGGTAAAAGGTCAATGGCCTGCTTGCTTTAACTTGCTTTATCTTACCTAAAGCAATAACTTGCTTTAGCTGCTCTTTTAGTCTCACTCCTTGTCCTGGCCTAAATACCCTAAAGGCACCAGATCCTGTCTGATATTAGAAGCTAAACAGGGTCAACTGTGGTCAGTACTTGGATGGAAGACTGGCTACAAATATCAGATATTGCTGCAGGCTATCTTTCAGAGGAAGGAACTGGCAGAACCCTCTCTGACTACTCCTTGCCTTAGAAATCCCTATGAAATTCATGGGGTCATCAGAAGTTGACAGGAAGTTTGAAGACACACATACACATGTACACTTGTTATTTTTCAAAAGAAGGAAATAGGCAATGCTTTAGTGCCAAATTTCAAAGTACAAACACTCATTGTGACATCTCCTCACTAGAACATCCAAAGACGTAATGCCCATCAACAAGCCAGTACTAACTGTATCTACCTGGAGTTTTATGAAGTTGCCCATTCAAGACAAAGGAGTTTATCACATGCAAAAATTAAGAGATTTACCCCTGCCACAAGACAATCGTTTACAGTATGCAATTGGGAATGATTGCATGAAAAATGCTACTGATGCCACCAGGCGACTGCATCCTAGCTGCATCCTGGCTCCCAGCCATGCTCAGCCAGCCAATTTGCAAACATGAGAAGCTCCCTTTTCCCATTTCCTTCCCCATCTAACTAGTGTGAAGACTACAGCTAAACTCAGGGATGCTTGAGTGTGGTTTCAGACTGCTTCATCTTCCTAACTTACCTAGAGGGCCTAGCACTTCCTGGCTCCATGGCACCTTTAAGCAAAAGCAGTAGAGATGCTTTCTTGATGGAAAGGCTTTCAACATTTAGATCAGTCTTGTCCAACCTGACACTCTCCAGATGTGTTTGGAATACAGAATCCTTTCTCCATTTAGCATCTGGCAAATGATTTGAGTCTTTAAAAAAACCCAAGCCAAACCCAAAGCAAAAATATACCCGGGAAAAAACAGGTATGAAGCATGTCCTTTCCAATATCTAAATACATGCACGGCCCAAGACAGATGGGCCAAAAGCGGTGTGCAGTAACTGTATGCTCCCGAACCCTAGCATGTAACAGCGGCAGCATCCCATCCACATGGGTACCGCCATGATGACATAAGCAACACCACTGGGCACCTTAAAAAGAACCTGCTTTTCACAGGTTCTTTTTACTCCGGAGGGATGCCATGCAGTTTGGCTGCTGTGGCATCCCTCCAGAGGGAAAACGGGCGCCTCTAACCCACCGTTTTGGGGCGGTTTGTTTTGCCCCCACCTTTTTAAAAATTAGTTTCTTAAGGCTCATAGAAGATGAGCAGATTGAATATTGTTTAACTGCATAAT
The DNA here is from genome assembly GCA_034509955.1 of Urosaurus nigricauda. Lineage (NCBI taxonomy): Eukaryota > Metazoa > Chordata > Lepidosauria > Squamata > Phrynosomatidae > Urosaurus > Urosaurus nigricauda. Next base: position 5,767,213 of record JAOEGL010000014.1, read on the forward strand.
GTATTTCTCCCACTGTGTCTCTTTCAAGGGAAAATTTATCCCTCCCTTGCATGAATTTTATTTTTAAAAATTAACATTCCCCTCAGGAATGCTTAATGCATCTGTCCCCCAGGATTCACATTTCTCCCCATTTCTCCCAAGCTTTAGCTTGCTTTCCCTCATTGAATAAAGAACCACAAGAAGTAGAAAATATTATACACAGTAATTACTGATGAGGGCAAGAAGCTTGAAGGGTAAAATGTCAGGTGTTGTTATATGCCTTCTTAAGTTCACCCCATCTTATAGTGACTCTGTCCTAGGGTTTTCTTGGTAAGACTTCTTCAGAGGAGGTTTGCCACTGCCTTTCTCTGAGGCAGAGAGAGTATGACATGCCTAAGGTCACCCAACAGCTTTCCATGGTTGAGTGGGAATTTGAACCCTGATCTCCTAGGGTCCTGGTTCAGCACTCACAATACTGTACTGGCTCATATTGCCAATATGTGGAAAATATACATTTTTTTAAAAAAAAAATCAAGTTCCTTCAAATGATGAAGAATCACCAGATCATAAGTGTCTCCTTCATACAGAACAGATCTGAAATGGAGAGAATGTTAGGAAAACTGAGTTGTGAGGTCAAACCATTGTCGAGATGAATCACTGCTTCCCTTGTCTGTTTCTGAATAAAATCAGTCCATCGCCCATGTTCCGAAGGCATAACTTCATAAAAGCCTTCCTTCCAAAACCTACCTCTGTCAACCACTAAAGTATCGGGGCACTGAAAATGCAGAACACTGCAGTCTTTAAGATGTTATATCAACCTGGTACCTTTTAAATGTGTTGGACTCTCCCATCATCCTCAGTTGGCACAGACAACAGGGAAGGAGCTGGCACGACTCCCCAGAAATCACCACTGCACCACACTGGAAAGCCAAGCTGGCATTTGTCTGCTATGCCAAAGGGTTCATCTGCTCAGAAGGGATTGCCAAGTCTATTAACAATTCCAGTTCTGCTAACATTTAAATACAGGTCTTTATTTATCTTCCCTCACCATTGTAGCCTCTGAGACCTTAAGATGCTGGGAAACAGGTTAAGGCTCTGCCTTGGCCACTAACCAAATGTCATTCGAAGGTTTGAAGCCTCAGAGGTAGCTCCCAATGGTGGTGAATCCGCCCCTCCCTTTAATGGAAAAATCCGAGGCGGTGAGCCCTATCTCCAAAAGAGGTTCAAGATCTTGAAAACACTGTGAAAAAAAAAAGTTCAAACCCAAAGTAGATCCATGATCCTGCTGACACAGGAGCCACCAGATACTTCCATTGTTGAACAGCGCTCACTGTCACGAAGTTCCTCCTAATGTTGAGGTGGAATCTCTTTTCCAAGCTACAGGAAAAGAGATTCCACATCAATATTAGGAAGAACTTGACAATGGAACACACTCCCTCAGAGTGGTGGAGTCTCCTTCTTTGGAGGTCTTTAAACAAAGACTGGATGGCCATCTGTCAGGGATGCTTTGATGGAGAGTTCCTGCATGGCAGGGGGTTGGACTGGCTGGCCCTTGTGGTCTCTTCCAACTCTATGATTCTGATTGTATGATTCTTGTAACCCCATCCTAGCCCATTATGTGGGTTCAAATGTGGAGATTCTGCAGACGACCTTATTGAATGCCATGAGAAGAGCACTAGTAGTATTTGTACTGAAGACCCAAACAGAAAGGAGACACCTCTCGAGATCTAAGGAACTCAAGCTCTTTTCATTATGCACTACGACATCAACACAAAGCCACAGTGTGATCAATAGGTTCTATGACTAGCTCATCCCCCCCCCCCCCTTTTCCCACTCATTTGCACAGGTTGATGCTTTAATGAGATATGTATGAAATCAAGAAAAAAATAGTTATCTACTCCTAGTTCTTTTGATTTACGCTTTTCAGGTCTTTTGGTGAAAAATGCTAATGTGAAGGGCAGCAACTCCAAAGGGGAGGGCAGGAAAAAAGAAGGCCTGCTCCTATCTACTTGAAAACAACTTTGTGATTCTGGAGCTGGCAGAAAATGTCCTGTTTGGCAACATCCCTGAGAAGACACTCTACATGTAATTTCCTGTGCTGTTATGTTTAAAGAGCTAACATAGAGGAGAAAAGGAAGTGATCCAGAGCTTGGAAAAAGTTCCTTTGGGGTGTGTGTGACAACTTCTGATTTCTGGGACTTGTAGTCCAGAAGAAGGAGGAGGAGGACTTTTCCAGGGTCCAAAGGGATCAGATAGTAACTATGGATTCAAATCAAGTGATGGTGAATTATGTTTAGTTTCTATTTGGATATGAACTTACAAAATTCACATTTTCTAAATCAAGAGGCCAGTTGTCCTCCAGGATTCACACCTCTCCCAATTTTGCAATGCTTTTCTTCTAACACAACGTGCACACACACAAAAAAGTGTATTAGCAAAAGAAATATACATGTAAGCGTTATGTGGGGGGAAAGTGGTTGCAAAGAAACAGGTACGTTAAGCAAAGAGGTGTGCAAAAATGCATACATTACAAGAAAGATGTGTGCAGAAATACATAACCAATTTTCAGCAGCAAAAACAAATTGAGGCAAAAAAGGCTTTACAAAGTGAGAAATATAAAGAAATCAAAATTGACAGGTTCATTCATTTTTATTCATACCTGACATAATGAGTCACTGTCATCAGAGGAACTAGCATAACAGGGTTCTTTTTGTGTAACAGTTCATAATACTAGCCCATAAGGCTGATCCTTATACAAAGACATCCACAATTCTCTTCTCCTTCTCTAGACGTTGTTTCTTCTCACTGCTATTTTAACTCATCCTCATCTGTTAACACTGCCCTTTAATCTTATTGGCCAGGTGGATTTTGTCTATGATTCCCTATGACATCAAGCAGATCACAGTGTCATTGACACAACGCCAGTGACACAACACGGTCGTAATGGCACCAACCAAACTCAGCTGAGCCAACAGAATGGAAGGGAAGGGAGGGCAGCTGAGGCTGAGGTCAGTGAAGGTAAGAAGAAACAAACAGAAGCAAAGGCCGAGAAGATAAAAATAATCTAGGAAAGTGCTGAAAATCACAAAATAGAGGATGTATTTTTTGAGTGTCACAAAATCCTATCTGAAATGAGGTGAGTCATTTTGGCTCAGGCTTTGTCGAAATGAGGAAGTTCACCTATCAAAATAGCAACTTTATAAAAAATAAAATGCCTGAGGTTGGAAAAGAGGGGACACTTCAAAGCTCTACTGTTTTTCTTCCGACTTATACAGCTTACTGTTTCATGGATTTTGTTCAACCTGCACTCCTAAAGAGGGCACAGCGATAATACATAAACTCACAATAATAATAAAGGATGGAGTGGAGTGTCACCAACAGCCTATAATTTATTTATTTTTTTTGCTGGGATGTCAGAAAATGAACATCTTTCTCAGGCATCCTAATTACCATCACAAACACCATACTTGTGATTCAGCTCTAACCACACTTACAGGAAAAGAAAATGTTTAAATTTCAACATGCTGTTCTACCTCTTCTGCTCAATACTCTACATGGCCATTAAAACAACAGTAGGCAAACCTGAGATTTGTGGGACCCACTGATTTTCCCCCAAGAAGCCTGTGATCCATTAACTGGAGCCCAATTTTAAAGCACACACACACATTTAGAACACTAGAATTCTGTGTCCAGTTCTGTGTACTACAATTCAAAAAGGATGTTGAGAAACTAAAGCATGTCCAGAGGAGGGTGACCAAAATGGTGAAGGGTCTGGAAACCATGCCCTATGAGGAACAAAGTAGGGAGCTGGGTATGTTTAGCCTGGAAAAGAGTTGGTTAAGAGGTGATATGAGGTTGAAATATTTGAAGGGGTGTCATATTGAGGATGGAGCAAGCTTGTTTTCTGCTGCTCCAAAAAAAATAGGACATGGAGAAATGGATGCAAGCTACAGGAAAAGAGATTCCACCTCAACATTAGGAAGATGTTTCTGACAGTAAGAGCTGTTCGATAATGGAAGATGCTCTCTTGGAGTATAGTGGAGTCTCCTGTGGAGGTTTATGAACAGAGGCTGGATGACTATCTGTCGGGGAGGCTTTGACTGTGTACTCCTACATGGCAGGAGGTTGGACTGGATGGCCCTTGAGGTCTCTTCCAACTCTATGATTTTATCATTCTAGAATGAATGGCTCTGAACCCACAAATTTGAATCAAGTACTCAAGGCCTTTGTACTACTGTTTACATCAAGGTTTGTTCATTTCGGCAGGACAGTTTGAAAACAGGCAGGTGTTTAATGGGAAAGGATACAAAATGAAAACTTTACCCAACAAAATAAGAATTCTGACATGAAATTTTCCTGCAGTACACAAATTTGTAGCACTGCAGAGAGTAAGACACTGAAAATCATTTACAGCTAGAACAATTATTCACATTCCTTGGCGCATTTCGCCCACTCTTTTTCTTAAAAACACACACAAGCCATATTTCTAAATGCTCAGTTCTAAATGCTCAATGCCACTCATTGGAACAGCAAATTTGAAACTAGAGATCCAGGTGAAGGTCCAGTGAGGGGAAACATCTGGCTCTCCATTTCTGACAATGGATCTCCATCCCCTTCAGGCTATCTCTCTCTCACCTACATCACTGAGGTGAACAGCATGCTCCTAAGTCTCCACAATAACATCTCCCAGACTTATTCTGAATACCCTCCTGCCTGCATCCACATTTTCTGCAATTCCCACCAACCATTTGCAATGGGTTTGGCTCTAGATTGGCACTTGACACAAAATAATGTATGGCCACTTGACAACGCTCAGTGAATAAAAATAATTTGCAAACACTCACCAACTGCCACCATTTAAGGGAGAAACAGTCAATTCTGTAGTGGCCTATTTTTAGTCATTAACTCCCCCCCCCCCCACACACACACACATAAAATGCACCAATGCTTCTCTGTGGAAAGAAATTTTGTTTCCAAGCTCTGCTTATCACATGTAAGTACAAAGTGGCTTACTGGTTTGAGCACTGGAATATAACTCTGGAGACCAGGGTGTGTCATGGAAACCCACAGGGTGACCTTGGGCAAGTAACACTCTCTCAGCCTCAGAAGAAGACAAAGGCAAAGGCAAATGCCCTCTGAACAAATCTTGCCAAGAAAAACCCATGATAGGTTTGTCTTGGGGTCATTGTAAGTCAGAGAAGCAACTTGAAGGCACACAACCACAAGCTTACTCACTCTTTAATTCTTTTCTCTGCCTTCTTCCTACCTCCAGTGGGAAAAATAACAAAATCATAGAATCATAGAATCATAGAGTTGGAAGAGACCACAAGGGCCATTCAGTCCAACTCCCTGCCATGCAGGAACTCTCCAGAAGTTCAATGTCCAGAAGCATTAGATTCCACACACTACACATCTCCACCACATCATCTAACCAAATTGCCATGTCTTAGAGGTCCCACTCACATAGCTACATGCTAGCATCTTGTCCTACTTACCCAGGGATAAAGGCGAGCCTAATTCCACTCTAGGCCAACATATGTCTTTGCAGTGGTCAGAAAGGAATACTTTTACTAGACACAGCCAATCCAAAAGCATCATACTCACCGCTAATCATAGGCATAATCTCTACTGCTTTCTGCAGCTGAATGGGACTGGAATGCCTTAGCACACACAATCCCAGAAGCTCACTGGAAGTTCAAGGAAAAGAAGATTATGCCCTCTAAAATTTCACAGATCAAAACTGGGACAGATATTGTCAAGCAAGATCAGAATGTGGTCAAAATGACAAACGTTATTAATGAAGTAATGTTGGGAAGGGCAAGATGTTGCCTTCTCCAGTCCTTCCTGCCCTGCAGAGTTAGAGGCAGTACAGACTGGCACTTTGTGCCAGCTTGACTGCGTACTAGGGCTCCAGTAAAGCTGAGCATTTACATGCTCCATGCCCTTGTTCTGCTGTCCATGCACCATTATGATGCGAACCTGTCCACACGGGGTGTGCCATGATAATGCATGGGTACCATGCCCAAATGGTGTTCCACAGAAGGGGCGTCATCATGACGCACGAGCCCACTTATGGTGCCCCTTCCAGGACACAAAAAGAACCCGCCGGGAAGTGGGTTCTTTTTGGTCCTTCCTGAGGCTGCAGCATCTGGTTGCCGCAGCCTCCATCTGGGGCTCTCTTGAGCCCCTTAACTGAGTGCAAACTATTTTGTACTTTGAACTCAGTTTCCAGCAAATGAAGCTGTGGGAAAAGGAGGGAAGTGGGAGGCGGAGAGAAAAACTAGAAAACTGGAAAAAGTGGAATAAACAGAGGATTAATTTGAACAGTTGAACTGTACAGAAGCTCTCAATGAAATCCAGACAGGGAGAAAGGAGTGGGAGGGGGAAAGGATGCTACTATCCCACATAAATTGTTACCAAAAGTGATAGATACCTTTTTTAAAAAGCTGATAGATGGGAACTCCCTTCCTTCCACAGTAGTTGAATTGGTCCTGTATGTTTAAAATGAAGTCAGCTTTGACTGGATCTGTTTGGGCACAACCCGCAGATGAGATGTCAGAAAGTCCTTGAAGAAACACACCATCATCCCAGACTTAATAACAGTCAGCTCAGAATGGACCATTTTTTTGGATGATTCAGAAAAACATTAGATTATGCTTTCACAAGCGGGCTAATCAGCCATTGTTTGTCAAGAGCTGAAAAGTTGGTATAATGTAGAGAGATAAGTGTGGATCTCTCAGTACTTCAATCATTTCTCTCTATTTTGTGAAATATAGAAGAGGACCATTTCATGAGCACTGATAAGTAGGTCTCAGTACAAGTATAATTCCTGTTGGATGAGAGAGTATTTCTCGGGGTGGGAGTCTCTTTGAATGATCCTGCAGTGAAAGAAGTTGCAATGAAAGGAAGGGGTACTTGCTTGATCTTGCATCCCCTCTTCATAAAACATTTGCAGCTATAGCCCTGACTCCTATTGATTACAATGGGCCCACCTTATCAGTGGGGGTTTGGTCCCTCTCCCATGGATGGCAAACCATGCAGATCACACCAGATATTGTTCAACAGCAGTGATGTGAACCATATGCTTCAGGCTGCTTCTCGTGCTCATATCACTATGCACCTGGAATGTGATGGTTATATATATTCTAATACAGCGGTTCTCAATCTGTGGGTTGCGACCTCTTTGGGGGTTGAATGACCCTTTCACAGGGGTCACCTAAGAACATCGGAAAACACATATTCCCAGTGGTTTTAGGAACCAAGATACCCGTCCTCTATCCGGGGGCGATCGCAACATAGGAACTGTAGGACAGTAAGGGCTGTTCGACAGTGGAACACACTCCCTAGGAGAGTGGTGGAGTCTTCTTCCTTGGAGGTCTTTAAGCAGAGGCTGGATGGCCATCTGTCGGGGATTCTTTGATTGTGAGTTCCTGCATGGCAGGGGGTTGGACTGGATGGCCCTTGTGGTCTCTTCCAACTCTATGATTCTATGATTCTATTATTTTAAAAGGCCATGGCATTAGGAAGGTTGATAACCACTTTTGCCTGAGCCCGTTGGGAAGGGCAATAGCAATAGCAAGTACATTTCTATACCACTTATCAGTGTACTTAAGCACTCCCTAAGCGGTTTACAATGTGTAAGCTAATTGCCCCCAAACAAACTGGGTACTCATGTTAGTGACCTATGGAAGGATGCCAGTCTGAGTCAACCCTGGAGCCCTGGAATCAAACGCACAACCTTGTGGCTGTGAATGGCTGCAGTACAGGCATTTAACCACTGTGTCACCAGAGCTCCTAATAGTAAGCAATCTACCTGCCTCATTGTCAGGGCTGGATTGTGAAGCACACTCTGGAGTGTGAAAATAACCAGAACCAATGAGCAATTAGAAATGAAAGGGGAAAAAAATAGAATCTTAGAGTTGGAAGAGACCACAAGGGCCATTCAGTCCAAACCCCCTGCCATGCAGGAAGACAACCAAAGCACTCCAACAGATGATGATCCAGCCTCTGTTTAAAGATTTCCAAAGATGGAGACCTCACCACACTCTGAGGAAACATATTCCACTGTCAAACAGTTCTTACCACCAAGAGGTTCTTCCTAATGTTTAGGTGGAATCTCTTTTCATTTAGCTTGAATCCATTGTTCCCTTTCCTAGTCTTGGGAGCAGATGAAAACAAGCTTGCTCCATCCAAAATATGGCATCACGTCAAATATTTAAAGATGTTTATCATGTTATCACTTAACTTTTTCTTCTTTACTCCCAGATAAGGATTCTGCCGCTTCTACTCCATTAACCAGATCATCACTGTTGATTAGGATCAGATCTAAAATAGCTGATCTCCCAGTTGCCTTTTCTACCATTGTAGACAATGAAATTGTCTACCTGGTAAGTGAGGAATTTTTTGGAATCTATACTTTTGGCAGAGTTTGACTTCCAAGATTTATCAAGATAGTCGAACTCTCCTATTACTACTACATTCTCCTATCTGAATGGGTGGCCACCTGTTTCAGGAAGGCATCATCCAAATCCTCAGTTTGGCATGGAAGTCTCAGTTTGGTGTGGATTTTGGTGTGGAGGTCACCACATCCCATCAGAAAGAAGAACCAGAGAACAAGTCATGGTCTGGGAACAAAGAGCTACAACTACAAGACAAGCCATTCTTCAGACTGAGCACAAGTGTTACCTGTTGCTTGTGTAAAGAATCAGTGAGACAGAATCTTTTTATACTTGTGCTGTCCCCAATGCTATTTAGCATCTATATGAAGTTGGTGAGATCATAAGGAGGCATGGAGCTCAGTGTCTTCAGTATGCTGATGACACTCTTCTGGCCAGATCGACAGCTCAGACTTCAGATGGCGTCTCTCCTCTTAATGACTGTCTTGGAGCGGTAATGGATTGGATGAGGAAAAACAGATTGAAACTAAATCCAGACAAAACGGAGGTACTAACAGTTACAGGCCCGAAACCAGGTTTGGGAATACAACTTCCAGTCCTAGATAGAGTCACACTCTCCTCTAAGGACTCTGTTCGCTGTCTGGGGGTACTTCTAAATTCGTAGCTTCACATGACTTGTCAGGTGAATGCGATGGTCAGGAGCACCTGTTATCAGCTTCGGCTGATACGCCAGCTGCGCCCTTTCCTGGACATGAAGGATCTGGAATCTGTCATGCATGCTTTGGTAACCTCACGCTTGGACTTCTGCAATGCGCTCTACACGGGGCTACCCTTGTGCCTAACCCGGAAACTTCAATTGGTCCAAAACATGGCAGCCAAGCTTGTTACTGTAACATCCAGGAGAGAGCACATAACACCCATGCTCAAGGCTCTCCATTGGCTGCCGATTAGTTTCCGGACGCAGTACAAGGTGTTGGTTTTAATCTTTAAAGCCCTACATGGCTTGGGTCCATCTTATCTCAGGGACCGCCTCTCCCCTATGATCCCCCTCACATGCTTCGGTCCTCTGGGAGGAACCTGCTGCAGCCTATGAAAACTATGAAAACTATGAAAACACATGTGAAAGGGATCTAGGAGTCCAAGTAGACCATAAGCTGAACATGAGTCAACAGTGCGATGCAGCAGCTAAAAAGGCCAATGCAATTTTAGGCTGCATCAATAGAAGTATAGTGTCTAGATCAAGGGAAGTAATGGTGCCACTCTATTCTGCTTTGGTCAGGCCCCACCTGGAATACTGTGTCTAGTTCTGGGCACCACAATTCAAAAAGGATGTGGAGAAACTGGAGCGGGTCCAAAGGAGGGCAACTAAGATGGTGAAGGGTCTGGAAACCATGCCCTACGAAGAACGCCTTAGGGAACTGGGGATGTTCAGCCTGGAGAAGAGAAGGTTAAGAGGTGATATGATAGCCCTGTTTAAATATTTGAAGGGATGTCATATTGAGGAGGGAGCAAGCTTGTTTTCTGCTGCTGCAGAGACTAGGACGCGGAACAATGGATATAAATTGCAGGAAAAGAGATTCCACCTCAACATTAGGAGGAACTTCCTGACAGTAAGGGCTGTTCGGCAGTGGAACACACTCCCTCGGAGCGTAGTGGAGTCTCCTTCCTTGGAGGTCTTTAAGCAGAGGCTGGATGGCCATCTGTCAGGGATGCTTTGATTTGGAGGTCCTGCATGGCAGGGGGTTGGACTAGATGGCCCTTGTGGTCTCTTCCAACTCAATGATTCTATGATTCTATGATAGGCTGTCGCAGACCTCCCAGAGGACTTTTTCTGCCACTGCTCCCAGGCTATGGAATGGCTGGCTGGACAAGATCCGTCTTATTATGTCGCTTGACTGCTTCAAAAAAGCTATAAAGACGCAGATCTTCTGGCAGGCCTTCCCAGAAACTTCTTAATCTCCCGGCTCCGAAATTAGGTTGTTTTTCCCGCCATTTCCCAACACTTTGACCCCAGATGCCATAGTTCTATGCTGCTCAAGGAATGGTTGTTTTTATGCTAATGTATTGTTTCTAAATTTGTCTGTTTGATTTAAACTAATTTTAGTTTAATTTAATTTTAAGGGGTGGGAGGTGAGGTAGTGGGTTATTGGAATCGTTTTATCTTGTGACTTTTTAATTTTGTTGTACCTCGCTTTGATTGACTGGACAGAGGTGCGGGCTATAAATAAAACCTATCATCATCATCATCATCATCATCATCATCATTTCTCTTGCCTCCTGGAAAGAGCCAATTTTGGTGCCAGACTAGGGGGCGGGAGGGGATATTCTTTTCTGAGACGTTACACTTGCTAAGCCTTCCATGGAAGGAGCTGTTCTTGACAGACTGCAGTTATACAGTTTAACAGAGACACAGGATGGGCCCTTTTGATCCAGGGCTAGTCAGGATTTATAAGGATCAATTTCTGGAGAGGATCCAAGCCAATGGCTGAGTAGGACTGTTCAGTAGAACTGAGTGCTCAAAAAGATAAATAAATGTAGCTTAAAAACTACTCCCAAAGGAAAAATTCTACTTTTTTCAGGTGGAGCTACAGTATGAACCCATAAAGAAGGTAATGAGATGAACAACTTTATTTTCTTTTAAGAATAGAGCTCTTAAAAGTTTAGTTTCGTTTTTCTGCGGAATGGACAAAGAGGGGGGGGGAGAAGAAAAAAGCCTCATTTTAAAAGATTTATGAAGCAGCTAGAGGCATCGCAACTAAAGGAATTCCTGAGATAAGAGATAAGAGGAGTTAACCTTGGAATTGCCTTGGAACTGCTTTATAAAATAATAACGTTCTTTGAAGGAGGATATCAGTTTAGGAATGAAGATTGATGTGAAGCAGTGAGTGTAAGTGCCAAAAGGGAAAAAAACTTAAAAGCAGAAGAAGCTTCGCAAGCTAAAGTTGGCAAACAGAAACCTTTAGATATCTCCTTTCAAAAATTATCTAAAACAGAGGCTACGGAAACTATGATTAGGAGTCCAAAGAAGGGTCCCCCCTCTCTCTCCCAAAGGAACAGCGTGAGCAGGCAGAGAGCATTGCTCCTGCAGCCATTTTAAAAAAAGATGGTGAAGAGACTGAGAAAGAACAGGAGGAAAAGAAGATGGATTTTAAAGAGATGATGAATGCTTTTACAGCGACCATGAAACAACAACATGATCAAACACTTATAGAGTTCAACAAATTACTGGCATCTCAGAAGGAGGAAATTGAAGGAAATATAGATAGGAACAGAGAGGATTTACACTCAACATTAAGAAACCAACTAGAAGAAATTCAAAAAAGCTTTCAACAGCAGGTGGAAAGATCGGATGATAAATTTTTGAAAATAATAAATTGCGTGAATGATTTAAAACAGGATGTTCAAGCACTGCAATTGGACAACAAAGCATGCAAAGATAAACAGGAAGCACAAGAGAAAGAAATTCAAATAAATAAAAATAAGCTTTCTGAAATAGATAAAAGGCTTATATATTTACAAGACTATCAAAGAAGAACAAACTTTGTCATCAAGAATATACCAGAAAGTGGGAAAGGAGACAGGAAATCATATTTAAAAACAGAAATTCTAAAATAGTTACAAAAAGTCACCCCATCTCTTAATTGGAATGAGACAGATTTGGAAAGAGTTCATCGTTTGGCACCAGGAAGAAATAAAATTATACCACGTGATATAATTGTGAGGGTGACCAATTATAATAAAAAAGAAGAATTGATGAACATTATGAGAAAGAACCCAGAAAAACTTAGATTTGGAGATGCAAAAGTGGAAATATATAATGACTATTGTCTTCAAATAAGAATGTGGAGAATGTCAATGAGGCCATGCACAGTCTTGCTTTTGAAAGCTGAGCTTAGTTATACATGGGGTTACCCTGTATTCTTAAAATTCCAGAAAACAGGAAGAAAGTACCGGATAGATTCTGTAGAACAAGGACTACGGCTGTTGAAAGATTTGGCAATATACACTGTATAAAGATGAACAAAAAACAACTGGAGAAGCTAAAGGGTTTGGAGATAAAAAATCAACTGGAGAGTTTGGAAGACCTGGAGAAGTAGCTTTGAGTGAAACGTCTGGAGGAAGAGAATTATTGGGAGCAATTGGAGGAGTTGGATTTCCCTAGAGGAAAAGAGATAATGCTACAAACAAGTTGAAAAGTTAAACTTAAATAATTAATGAGCACTTGGGGGATGGGCAGTTTCTTTGGGCCTTGGAATGTCTTCACCACCCCTCCCCACAGGGGTAGCTTCGGCAACCGAGGCTAGAGCAAATTGCTCTAGCAAGAAGAAGTGGGGAAGTAAATGGAACATGAGGGGGGGGAGGGAGGGTGGAGAAAGGGGGAGGGTTAAGGGGAGGGATATGGGTTGCACAAATTGGAGTCACTGGAGAGAGAAATAAATTGTACTATAGTAGATAAGTTAAAATTTTCAAATTTAAACACCAATGGACTTGGTTCGGTGATTAAAAGAAGAAGAATTGAAGCATTGTTCAAACGGGACGCCGCTGACGTGGCCTTTCTTCAAGAAACACATCAAAGGAAAGACGGGGAGAATGAATTGAGACTGAATTAGGTAAAAAATTATGAAAAAGCATTTGAGAATTCTAAATCAAAGGGGGGTAGCAATATTAATTGCAAAGAAATGTAACTCTGTAATAAATAATGTATTAAGAGTACAAGGGGAATTAGGAGAAGATAAGTATGTATTAGTTAATGTATATGCTCCAAATGAAAAACAAGAAGAGTTTTATGAGAAGGTGTTAAAAAAAGTGGATGATATGCAAGAACAATATGTGATTCTGGCGGGAGATTTTAGCCTGCAAATGGATAAGATTAAAGACAAATCTAACCCCTCTGTAAAGGATAAAAACAGAAATATAACAAATTTAAATAAAGTAATGAAAAAAAGGAACTTTAAAGATGTCTGGAGATTAGTAAAAGGGGATGAAAGGATATATACATACTATTCTTCTGTACATAAAATGTACACCAGAATAGACTATATTTTTGTTTTGAAAAATATGATAAATAAAGTTTTAAATTCAAAAATTTTAAATATCCAAATAACGGACCATGCTTTGGTGAATGAAGAAATTGCTATCAAGAAAGATTATGAACAAATAAAAAGGTGAAGGTTGGACACTAAAATATTGAATTATAAAGATATTGTTGATAAGATTGCAAAGGAATGGCAAGAAACGTGGGATATAAATGATAGAGATGTAACAAAAGGTTTGTTATGGGATACCATGAAAGCAGTAACAAGAGGAATATGTATAAAAGAATCATATAACCTTAAGAAAAAACAAGAAGAAAGAAAAAAGAAATTAGAAACTGACATAGAAAAACTAGAGGAAAAATATATAAATAATAGAGATAAGCAAATTTATGTAGAATTAAGGGCAAAGAAAGAAGAATTGGATAAGATGGAAATAAATGAAGTACAAGATAATTTGATTTATTTAAGAAGGGAATATTTTGAATAAAGTATTAGGAACTCAAAAATGTTGGCCAAATCCACACAGAAAAAGAAAATGGAAAGTATAATAAACATACTGAAGGATAAATCAGGGACGATGTGTAGATTGTTGAAAGAAAAAATAAATTTTTTTGCAGAATTTTATAAAAATTTATATCAAGCAGGAAAAAACCCATTAGATAAGATTGAAAGGTATGTAGAAGAAAATTGGGGACAAACAATAAAGGAAGAAGATAAAGAATTACTGGAACAACCCATAGAAAAGGAGGAGATAATTGAAGTAATTAGAAAACTAAAAAATGGAAAAACTCCAGGAATGGATGGTTTGGGACCTGAATATTATAAAATATTTGAAAAAAATATTAGTCCCAAAATTGACTTTATCCATACACATGCTTGCTATTTGTTTGAATTCCTCTTTGGTGATTTCCCCATTTTTCCATTTCTTATACATGTTCCGTTTAAAACTTAGATCAGTTGAAAGTTCCTTAGTCATCCATCCTGGCTTCTTGAGACATCTTCAATTTTTCTTCCTCATTGGAAATGTTTGAAATTGCGCCTTCAGTATCTCCTTTTTGAAAAACTCTCATCCGTCTTGAACTCCCTTCTCTTTTAGTATTCCTGACCATGGGATCACCCTCAGTATTTCTCTAAGTTAATTGAAATCAGCTCTCCTAAACTTTTGAGTGCGTGTCTGACTATGCCTAGCTTCTCCCTTCCACTGTATAACAAACTCCAGGAGAACATGGTCACTCCCACCTAAGGATCCCACCACTTGCACCCCATCAACTAGGTCTGCCCAGTTGGTTAAGATCAGATCTAAAATGGCTGATCCCCTTGTTGCCTCTTCCACCTTTTGGACAATGAAATTGTCTTCCAAGCAAGTGAGGAATTTGCTAGACCTTGAGGATTTGGCTGAGTTTGACTTCCAGCAAATATCAGGATAGTTCAAGGCCCCCATCACTACTACATCTCTCCTTTCTGAGTGTGTGATTATCTGTTCTAGAAAGGCATCATCCAATTCCTCTGCCTGAGTCGGGGGTCGGTAGTAGTTAATTATACTGTAATAACTGAATAAAGGTAATGGTAAACGATGGGATAACAAATGAAATAAAAGTAACAAGAGGTACAAGACAAGGATGCCGGCTTTCACCAATATTATTTGCAGTGGTTATAGAAATGCTAGCAAATGCTATGAGGAGAGATAGCTATTTGGAAGGAATAGGATTGGGGGGGGGGGAAACATAAAATTAGTTTATTTGCTGATGATACATTATTAACTATTAAGGATTTAAAGGATAAAATGGGGAAAATAAAAGAACACTTGAATCTATTTGGAAAGGTGACAGGACTTCAAATTAATTGGAACAAATCAGAAATGATGTTATTTAACTATACAAAAGCAGAGGAATTAGAATTAACAAAACAAAAAGATTTAGAGATACGATTAAAAAGTAATATAAAATATTTAGCAATAAATATTACTAAAGATTTAAAAGAAATGGAAGTGAAAAATTTAGTGGAATTATGAAAAGAAGTTGAAAAAGATTGGTAGAATATAAGAAGCTTGTAAAATGTGGGCTAGACAAGGTAACTGTTACATGGATTTGTAACTGGTTGACTGGCCGAACTCAAGGGGTGCTCAACAATGGCTCCTTTTCAACCTGGAAAGAAGTGACCAGTGGGGTCCCACAGGGTTCTGTCCTGGGCCCAGTGTTATTCAATATCTTTATTAATGACTTGGATGACAGAATTGGGGGCATACTTATCAAATTTACAGATGACACCAAATTAGGAGAAGTAGCCAATACTCCAGAAGACAGGACTGAAATTCAAAATGACCTGAATAGACTAGAAAGCTGGGCCAACGCTAACAAAATGAAATTCAATGTGGAGAAATGTAAGGTACTGCACTTAGGGCGCAAAAATGAAATGCATAGGTATAGGATGGGGGACATCTGGCTGAATGAAACTATGTGTGAAAGGGATCTAGGAGTCCAAGTAGACCATAAGTTGAACATGAGTCAACAGTGCGATGCGGCTGTTAAAAAGGCCAATGCTATTTTAGTCTGCATCAATAGAAGTATAGTGTCTAGATCAAGGGAGGTAACAGTGCCGCTCTATTCTGTTTTGGTCAGGCCCCACCTGGAATACTGTGTCCAGCTCTGGGCACCACAATTCAAAAAGGATTTGGAGAAACTGGAGCGGGTCCAAAGGAGGAACGACCTAGAGAGCTGGAGGTGTTTAGCCTGGAGAAGACAAGGTTAACAGGTGATATGATAGCCCTGTTCAAATATTTGAAGGGATGTCATATTGAGGAGGGAGCAAGCTTGTTTTCTGCTGCTCTGGAGACTAGAACGCGGAACAAGGGATGCAAGCTGCAGGAAAAGAGATTCCACCTCAACATTAGGAGGAACTTCCTGACAGTGAGGGCTATTCAACAGTGGAACACACTCCCTCGGAGTGTAGTGGAGTCTCCGTCCTTGGAGGTCTTTAAGCAGAGGCTGGATGGCCATCTGTCAGGGATGCTTTGACTGGGAGTTCCTGCATGGCAGGGGGTTGGACTGGATGGCCCTTGTGGTCTCTTCCAACTCTATGATTCTATGATTCTATGATTCTATGACTGGTCCTTTCCTCCTTCAAAGGGGTGCAATGCCCCCCACCCTGGATGCATTTCTGCCTCCACTCCAGTATTTGGAAGACATCCATAGTTCCCCCAGCCCACCCTAATGGCACCCCATGGATAACCTGAAAGGAAATGCTACTCACGTTTTCAGCGCCGAGAAAGCATGCTAATTTTCTTAAATGGAAATGCTGCATACATCGTGACCATGCAGGCAGGCAATTAAAAATGCCAATAAAAATAAGAAGAGTAGAACCTAGGTCATGTTTACTCATTATGCAAGGAAGAACAACAATGCAACAGCAGCAGCAGCAGCAACTATAACAATTACCCCTCGGCTACGTTTATCAGGTGTTGATTAAATCGACACAATTATTGCCAATCATTTGAGTTCACCCAGGGCTGTAATTAAGTGACACAGCTTAATGAGAAGAACTTTTACCTTGATTAAATAGATTGGCACCAGATAGTTTTGACAACAATGATGTGTGTGTGTGGTGTGTGTGTGGAGGGAGACTTGAGCTTTTATTCCCTGAGCACCATCACAGCAAAACCAGGCTAGCAGTGTTACTGTCATCCTGTCCCTATGTGCCCATAAGGAGAGAGTGGAGTAAGCTGAAGACAACTGGGGAAGGTGGGAGCACCACAGAGAAACTGAGACATTTCAAAAGCAGTGCAATGACAAAAGATTACTTGGGACTGTCCTTTGCTAAATCAAGCCAGTTGGAGGGTATGAGATCCCCCCCCCCCCGCTTCATGCATGAAATTGTTGTGTTGCAGCCTTTCCTATCTCTGGAACAAGATGTGTTAGAAAACTGACAAGCCACCTCCTGTTCATGTAAGCTTCATTGTAAAATGTAGAGATGGGTGTATACAGTGGAGCTGAGTAGTATTAGGAATTCACTCATGGATAAGTCTAGACATTTAGGTTAAAAAATTGACCCCCAAAAACCTGAGTTGATTTTTCCATGGGACAAAGTAAGTGCTGTATATATATAGTTTAAAGCACAATATTTACATTGACCTTTGGATAAGTTGACTCATTATATATGCATGCTAGATGGATGGACTCTGTTAAGGAAGTATGTATATGTGTGTGTGTGTGTGTGTGTTCACTATCCTGGTGAAAGACAGGAGTTTAAATCTTTCCTGGAAGCACTAACCCCCTTCTTCTCTCTCATCCATCCAGCCTTTAGGATGAGCACAAATAGTTATGCCTGTTCAAATTTTGTAAGTTCTTTGGCATTTTCCTTTGCTTCATTCTTTACATCTTTTGCTACATGCCCCTAAATTTTACCATCGACTTATCCACAGGTTGTATCCAAATCCATAATTTTGGCCCACAAACCTGCCCTTGACTTATACATGAGGTCGACTTACAGTCAAGTATATAAAGTATTTCTTGACAAATGAAAAGTGACAGGTGGCCTCGCCCCTTTTTGGCAGGGTATATGCCTGATTTTGGAGTTCCTTTTGAGGATTTTTGGGGTTCCACTCATATTCTCTGCTAGATTCCTGGTGTTCCCTGGGAATCTTCCACAAATCTGTGGAACCCCTTCCAGAACCCTAAATCTCCCCCAAGTAGGTGACCATTTCTTACACATATTTTGAGGTTCCCTTGGAGGGATTTTTGGAGGTTCCACTCCTGGTCTCTCCAAGATCCTAAGGATTCTGTGGGTTTCCCAAGGATGTCCCACAAATCAATGGTGGTGAAGATTTGCCATTTCCTACTGGTGCTTATGTAATATGTAATTGGTTCAGCATCTGATCTTTTCCCAGAAGCTGTGGATGCCGCATAATAAGTGTCTAGGGCTTTTTAACTGCTTAAATCTCCAGCCTCTGAGTTTGGTAGCCCTGTTCTCTCCAGCATCTGCAAAAGCTCTTAATTTACTCTCCTCTGACTTTGGAGGAAGAAAAGAACTTCTTCTGAGTTGTAACTATTAGCTTACACAGAGATATATGTTCCATGGTCTTCAGAAGGGAATGCAAGCCTGACCATGTGCCAAGAATCTAACCTGTTTTTTAAAGACAGCAGAAAAAAGGATGAGCTCAGAGAGAGGTCACACATAACTTGAAATCCCCCCCCCCCCACTTTTGCACAACACCGTCTGCCACTTCTCACACTAAAAATGGCATCATGCCTACAGGGAAAATCCGACAACATCGGCACATGTACTTGTGGGTGTCAGGCCGAATTCTGAGAGGGACCACACTCCACTCCGAAACCACATTTTGCACAATAAAGATGGCTGATTTCTTGGCCGGGGGGGGGGGGGGGTCAGGAAGGAGTCCCACAGATTTGTGGGACACCATCAGGGAACAGAATCCTTAGGATCTAGAGGAGACTAGGAATGGGACCCCACAAAACATTTCTCAAAGGGAAACCCTAAATACAGTGCGCCCACGTCATATGTGGGTGCCTCTTATGCGGCTTTTAGCTTATGCTGAAAGTTGCACAATGGAAGTTTTATGGCTCGCATGCCGTTTCCTGCACAACGCACAACATGTCATGCACAAGCCCAAGCCCCCATTGTTTTCAATGAGGTTTGAGCATAAGCGCTATTTTCCTTATGCAGGGGGTCCGGAATGGATCTCCTATGTAAGGCAAGGGCACACTGTATGTGCAAATATGTGTATCTTGATTTCAGTAAGTCCTCTGACAAGGTTCCCCATGATATCCTTGCAAAAAAGCTAGTAAAATGTGGGCTAGACAAGCGACCACTAGCTGGATTTGTAATTGGTTGACTGACCAACCCAAGAGAACTCAACAACGGCTCCTCTTCATCTTGGAGAGAAGTGACTAGTGGAGTCCCACAGGGTTCTCTTTAGCAATGACCAGGATGACAGAATGGATAGAGGGCATGCTTATCACATTTGCAGATGACACTAAATTAAAAGAGGTAGCTAATCCCAAGAGGCCAGGATCAGAATTGAAAATGACCTCAACAAATTAAAAAACAGCCCAAACTAACTAAATGAATTTCAACAGGGAAAAATGTAGGATACTAAACTTGGGCAATAAAAATGAAATGAACAGATGTAGGATTGGTAACACCTGGCTTGATGGCAGTACATGCAAAAGGGTTCTAGGAGTCTTAATGGATCACAGGCTGAACATGAGTTAACAATGTGATGTGGCAGCTAAGAAGGCAATGCAAATCTACCAATAGGAATATAGTGTCTAGATCAAGGGCAGTAATAGTACCACTCTATTCTGTTTTGGCCAGACCTCACCTGGAATATTGTGTTCAGGTCTGGGCTCCATAGTCCAAGAAGGATGTGGACCATGCCCTATGAAAAGCAGCTTTGAGAGTTGGATAGCTTTAGCCTGGAGAAGAGAATGTTAACGGGTGACATAATAGCCATTTGAAAGGGTGTCATATTGAAGATGGGTTAAGCTTGTTTTCTTCTGCTCCAGAGACATGGAGCAATGGCTTCAAACTACAAGAAAAGAGATTCCATCTTAGGAAGAACTTCCTAACACTAAGAGCTGCTTGACAGTGGATCATGCTTCCTTGGAGAGTAGTGGTGTCTCCTTCTTTGGAGGTTTTTAAACAGAGCTTGGATAGGCATCTGCTGGGAGTACTTTGATTGCATTTTCCTGCATGGCAGGGGGTTGGACTGGATGGCCCTTGTGGCTTCTTCCAAATCTATGATTTTATAAATATCTGGTGCAACAGGCAGAAGCAGGGTCCCTATTGCAATTCCTCCTTGCACTGGGAATTGCTCTCATGAGAGGTGGTGGAAATGTGAGTCAGTTGTTTCCCAATTTACAAGGAAATAGACCCCTGTTGGATGCAACAGCTGCTGCCCAGTAAGTGGGAACTGGGGGACTTTCTTGGTTCCTATGGATCCCCTAAACTAAGGGTTGTTTAGAGATCATGAATACAAAACAGTTTTGAATGCATAACTCTAGATTACACATTTGAAACTGACTTAGTGGATTTTGGCTGTCATCATCACTGTCACCATCCACATTGTTGTATTTATTTAGATCTCTCCTTTTCTCCAGTGGCATCAATACAGTGTGTGGGGTGTGTGTTTGTGGAGCACACTCAGTGACACCCCAGAGGGTGGTACACCCAGCGTGGATGCTGGATGAGTGAGAAAGGGCATCATGGTCCTTTCTCGCTTGCCCAGCAGCCATGGCAATCCCTTCTGCTTGGGCGTCAGTGCTTCTGCACCTATGCCAGAGCTGAAATAAACCTCTGGTGGCTAAGGAAGTCTAACCCTCCCACTAAAATGGGTGACACCAACCTTTGGTATGCCACTGTCTGGGAAGGGAATTCCAGAGCCTGGGGCAGACACTGAGTAGGCCATCTACCATATTTCCACCAGAAGCACTTGTGGAGATGGTGGATCAGAGAACAGGGACTCCCACAAGATCTTAAAATATGGGCAGAGTCATATGAGAACTCTGAAATTAAACTTAAAACTCAAATTGAACAAAGTTCCTGAACTTTGGTGGAAAAATCAGTGCCACTTTGAATCTGAATAGCCCCATTTCCCAATTCGTTGGCTGCTTGCTTGTCACTCTTGGAATGCCACCCAAATGTAGCAGGTATAGACATTGATGGGTACATGTCATTCACCTCTCAACTCTCTTGACAAACTGATTTCTCCAAAGATCTCCCCCTTTTCATTTCCCCCCTGATTTGCTGAGCACTCAGTGAAACTCTTTCTTTCTTCTTCTTTTTTCAATGCAGTAAAAGCTTTTGGCTGGCCTCACCTGCCACTTTGTGGAAGATGTGATGGATGGCAGAAAGAAGACACATAAAAGCAAGTCTGCCTTTTACTTTTCTTTTCTTTTTGTCAGCCTCAGACCCCTGCAAACCATATGTTCCTAATCTGCCCAGCCCTACTTTGGCAGAACACATTTTTATGAAGGCTCATTTTGTGGTCTCTGAAAAACCCCATAAATATTTCCCCTATGCAGGGAAGGTCTTACTGCATTAATGCTAATGAGATAGTTGTGCAAAGGCAAATGGGAAGCCTGCCAAAATCTAAAGCTGTGGCCTCTCTCACTTTAATATAACCTGTCATCCTTTTTCTTTTTAATCTGAAAGAGGTAGATGGGATAGTATAACCTAGAACTCCATCAGAAAGGATGCTTGTAGGTTGTCAGGACCATAAGAGGATGCAGAACTGAGGAAATCAATGGGGCTTTCTAGATTGGCAGGAAAGTGTGACATGAAGTTGCCTTTTCCTTAATGCTTAGCAGCTGCACCACAGCCTTTAGATGGAGCTGCGCTGTTCCGCAGTTTTTAAAAAAGAAGCTGGGAAAACCAGCACCTTTTTAAAGGCACTTCTTCTCCCCTAATATGCAAAAAAAGCGTTTTCATGGCGCACTTTCCCTTTTTCTC
Organism: Urosaurus nigricauda; assembly: GCA_034509955.1. Lineage (NCBI taxonomy): Eukaryota > Metazoa > Chordata > Lepidosauria > Squamata > Phrynosomatidae > Urosaurus > Urosaurus nigricauda. The sequence goes on from JAOEGL010000014.1 coordinate 5,789,090, forward strand.
ATCTAAAGGCTAGACTTTCATGCAGCCATGAACACACTTCTTTTTGCCAATCTAGATCAGGCCAATATATGCAAAGCTAGCCTTAGACTTAGTCAAGTAGTCCCCCAAATACGGTGAAGGAACCATGTCCATATCTCTTAAGGGAAGTCAATTCACATTTTGAGAACCTCAACACTAGACAATCCAAGTTATTGAACATATCCATCACCCCACAATGAACCTTGGTGAAAAAGTTGCAGGCCTATTATAATAAAAAAGCCAAGTCGTCCCCTGTAATATTGCCTCAGTTTCATTACAAACCATATATAGCGGTGTATCCATGACCTTCTATTCAAAGGGACCAAAATCATGGGGCTGAAGCCATAGTCACAAGTTTCAGTAGGGCAGCCAGGAGGCCTGTAAACTGAGAAGGAAAGTCTTCCTTTTAATTACTCTGGCCCAGTTTTACATTCTGAAAATAAATAAATAAAATAAATCATAATAAAAAGTGCACCCATGTGTTGCTAGACTAATACTGGTTTTAAAACAACAACAACAGGAACAAAGTAATTGTGGTAGAGGGACCCTGATGTGAGTACAGCCTACTCTAAGTGATGTCTAGGCAATTATTCTGATGTTTTGAATGAAGGTCCTGTTTCGCAAACAGTGACTGTTTCATATGCTCATGTTTATGGGAAATGCCTGAAAGGATCAAAACTAAGCATCATGTTGTAAAATAAATTTGACAACAGCAAAACAATAATAACAATTAATGTATCTCCTGACCTATATCCTAATATTTCAGGGTAATGAATCATAAAATCAATTTTAACAGCCAAAACTAATTTAAAATAACAATAATAACAATAATAATAATAATGATAATAAATTTTATTTATACCCCGCTCTTCAGCCAAAGCTATCAGAGCGGCTTACAATTTGTTAATTAGACATTTCCCTGCCCTCAGGCTTACAATCTAAAAGACACGACACAAAAGGAGAAGAGAATGGTGGTGGGGAAGGGGCAAAGTCCAGCAGCTCTTCTCTCCCTCAGAGGCCTGGACCAAGGCAGATGGACTGGAGGGAGGGCTCCTATTCCCTTCAGGCAAGGCCTGTTGCAGCTGGCTTGCCTTTCTCTCCCCTCAAGATGGTGGTTGAAGGGAGGGCTCTTCTTGCTTCCAGCAGGAGGTGGCCTGCATCTCTCTCCCCTCAAGATGGTGGTTGAAGGGAGGTAAAACAGAGTAAATAGACTAAAATTAAATTAAATAATCTGAGCACTTGAATATAAACAGGCAGAACAAACCAAAATAATATGCATGTCCAGATATGATAGATTAAATCAGCTGGTCATGTTTTTACTTTGTGCTGCAATAAAGCCAAAATTGTGAAGTTGAATAATAATAATATAATAAATTTTATTTATACCCCGCTCTTCAGCCAAAGCTATCAGAGCGGCTTACAATTTGTTAATTAGACAATTAACTCCCCTCAAGATGGTGTTTGAAGGGAGGGCTCTTCTTGCTTCCAGCAGGAGGTGGCCTGCCTTTCTCTCCCCTCAAGATGGTGTTTGAAGGGAGGGCTCTTCTTGCTTCCAGCAGGAGGTGGCCTGCCTTTCTCTCCCCTCAAGATGGTGGTTGAAGGGAGGGCTCTTCTTGCTTCCAGCAGGAGGTGGCCTGCATCTCTCTCCCCTCAAGATGGTGGTTGAAGGGAGGGCTCTTCTTGCTTCCAGCAGGAGGTGGCCTGCATCTCTCTCCCCTCAAGATGGTGGTTGAAGGGAGGGCTCTTCTTACTTGCAGCAGGAGGTGGCCTGCATCTCTCTCCCTTTCATGGCCAGCATCCATAGTTTTTTGTGGGGTTTTTCTGTCCATGGGGTCATGTTCTAGACGAATTTATTCCTGATGTTTCGCCAGCATCTGTGGCTAGCATCTCCAGAGCAACCAAAATTAATGCCAATGAGGTCTCTAATGTGAGGGCATTACACAAATGGAGTGCCACAATTGAGAAGGCTCTCTCCCATGTCCTCCTACAGTGTACTGCTCCATTGGGATACAGAAAAGGGACCTGCAATTCTTGGATAGGCATATACTGGGAGAAGCACTCCCTGAAGACACTCCTTGAGTTGATGTAATGCGGTTTGTTACAAGGATGGTATTACAATAAGTAGCCCTGATGATGCCATTAAGCATGATACACTGAGCATCAAATACAGCTGCACAATACCTGTCAATTAAAAAAACCCCAAGTCTAACCAATGGGGAAATATACATAGACACATATCTCTCCTTATAGTTCTCCCTTTCAAGAGAGGGGGCCAGTCCTTGGGATCTGAAAACCTCACAAATTTGATTTATAGATATCTCTGACAAAGTCTCTCAAGTCTCTCCACTGGCTGCCGATTAGTTTCCAGGCACAGTACAAGGTGTTGGTTTTAACCTTTAAAGCCCTACATGGCTTGGGTCCATCTTATCTCAGTGACCGCCTCTCCCTGTACGATCCCAATCGCACACTTCGGTCCTCTGGGAGGAACCTGCTACAGCCTATGAAAACTAGGTTGGCGCAGACCTCCCAGAGGATTTCTCTGCTGCCACTCCCAGGCTATGGAATGACCTGTCGGATAAGATGCATCTCATTACATCTCTCGATTGCTTTAAAAAAGCAATAAAGACGGTATCTCTTCCAGCAGGCCTTCCCAGAAAGTCCTTAACTCTCAGCTCTGTCAGTGGGTCAAGCTTTCCCCTCAGTTTTTAACATCTCGACCTTTGACACCCATGCAATTGATCATTGTTTTATATTGTGAAAATTTTAATTATGTTGTTTTTAACTTTGATGTTAGTTTAATCCAATTTTAAGGGGTGGGTGGCTGGGTATGGGTCATTGTAATTTTTACCTTATATCTTTTTAATTGTTGTAACCCGCTCTGATGGGTTGACAGAGGAGCGGGCTATAAATAATAATAATAATAATAATAATAATAATAATAATTTCCTTACTATTACTGCCACCTCATTTCTTATTGTCTTTTCATTGCTTCAGTAGTACACTGTGTAGTTATCTGATTCAAAATGTCCCTTTCCTGTCCATTTGGGCTCACTCACCCCAGTTTGAAGGCGAAGGCGCAGTGGTTAAATGCCTGTACTGCAGCCACTCACTAAAAACCATAAGGTTGCAAGTTCAAGACCAGCAAAAGGGCTCAAGCTCGACTCAGGCCTGCATCCTTCCGAGGTCACTAAAATGAGTACCCAGATTGTTGGGGGAAGTAGCTTACAGTTGTTAACTGCTTAGACACTGCTTAGGCGGTATGAAGCCGTATATAAATGAAGCTGTTTGTTTTTGTTTGTTTTTGAAGGCTTTCATGGCCAGCATCCATATTTTTTTGTGGATTTTTCAGGCTATGTGGCCATGTTCTAGAAGAGTTCTTCTAGAACATGGCCACATAGCCTGAAAAACCCACAAAAAACTATTACCCCTAGTATTGCTAGGTTTATACATACAGTGGTCCCCCAGGTTACGAAAGTAATCCGTTCCGGCTTACCTTTCGTAACCCGGAAATCTTCGTAACCTGGGGGACCGCTTTCTTTGTAGCGCCGCGTGGCAGATTAAAAGGTCCGGCGCTTTTTTTTCCGGAACCCGGGGTTTTTTTTGCAAGCTGGGGCCGTTTTTCCAGCCCCGGCTCTTTTGTACCCCAGGGTTTTCGTACCCTGGGGGATTCGTAACCCGGGGGACCACTGTACCATTTCCTTCTTAGCTATGGGGCCATCAGGCCTGGCCTCAAGTGGAAGAGCCCTCCCTCCATACTATAACATCTTGCCCAGGAGGGAGTGAAAGGACAGGCCAAACTCCATAGGGCCTGTCCTGGATTAAGAAGCAGAGCCCTCCCTCCATGCCATCTGCCTTGGTCCGGGCATCGGAGGGAGAGAAGAACTTTTGGACCTGATCCCCTTCTCCAACACCATTCCCTTCTCCTTATGTGTCATGTCTTTATTAGATTGTAAGCCTGAGGGCAGGGAACTGTCAAAAAATAATAATTGTAAGCCGCTCTGAGAGCCTTTAGGGCTGAAGGGCGGGGTATAAATACTGTAAAATAAAATAAATAAAAATAAATTGTATTTTATTGTATTTTATTTTAGTATTTTTTATATTTTTTATTTCTTATATTTATTTTATTTTATTTTTTCAGTTTGACAGCTCATGCACATTCTACGAGGCTCTTTTTCCCTCCGTTTTTATGAATGGGGATATTTAAACCAGGGGAAACCCCTGTCCATATATGGATTGAGGTTCCCTTTGGGTGCCATTCATTCTTCTCCACTTTAAAGAATGAATGGGGCCCTTTAAACAAATTGAAAGGGAACCCCAATCCATATATGGACAGGGGTTTCCCCTGGTTTAAAGTGCTCCATTCATAAAAACAGAGGGGAAAAGAGCCAATGCGAATGAGATGTCAAACTGAAAAAATAAAATAAAATAAAAATAATAAATTAAAAAATATTAAAAATACTAAAATAAAATACATTAAAATACAATAAAATTACTAATAAATAAAATACAATAAAATACAATGAAATACAATGAAATAAATAAAATAACTATAAAATAAAATAATACAAAAAATAATAAATAAAAATACAATATAATAAAATATTTAATAAAATATTTTATTTAATATATATATATATATATATTAAAATAAAATAAAAAATAGAATAAAAAATAAATGAAATAAAACACAATGAAATAAAATAAATAATAAAATTTTAAAACATATAATAAATAATAATTTAAAAAGGACTGGGAGGAGGAGGAGGAGGAGGGGACAGGATCTCCTCAATCCGCACCGCTCCCAGCCCTATGCTCCATGCGCATAAGCTGTCAAAAAGTATAAAAAAACCCAAGCATCTCACATGGCCAATGGCTGCATCAGACGTCACCATGACATCATTTGATTGACAACCAAGAGGCTCCATCTTTAATAGTTACTTTTTCGTGTATGAACTTTGTTGGGGTACAATGCACCAGGAAGCACTGATGGGGGCAAAAGGTAGTATGAACTTCTTTCTGGAGATATTCAGTAATGCCATGCACGATTTCATCCGGATCTAACCAGGGCAAATGGGCTAGTATTAATGGGGCCAAAGTCTACCTTGCCTTGACTTATCCTTCTCACATTGAATGTTCCTACAATATGTCTTTTCCAGCTTTGGACACCTTTCACCTTTGAGCAAGTCTGCTGCTTGCTTTCCCTTCTGCTTGAGTTCTGTTGTTCCTTTGCCACCAGCCCTATCATCACAGGGTTTTTGAAGTGATAGGTTCCTGCAATGAGGTTTATCATTGTCTCCCTATGCATGCAATACTAACTGGTGTTAATTGTGGTGTCACTGTGGTTGTCTGAGAAATCCTCCACCAGTGTCATCCTCCACTACCGCTGCTGCCCAGTTACTGTCAACAAGAGTGGAATGTGATTATTTGATCTGGAAGAATGAGACCAGAATCATGTTGTGGGTTTTCAGTAAATATCATTATGCAAATGCTTTCTGTTTCTGAGATGTTGTAAAAGAGTGTCAATTCAGAACTGTGATGCCAACATAAGCTTTTGTTCTAGCAGTGGAGCCATTTAAGAGATTCCCAAAGTGCAGACTTCAGAGATGGGCGGAAACCTGGATTGAGAGTTGTGCTAAGAGGAAAATGCAGTACCATACCATTCATAGTACAACTCTGGAATTCTAGCTCAGCTGTGCTGTTGTAATTTTATGCTACACAATCAGCGAACAGGACCTTGGCCTGGAAATTCAAGGACTACTGGTGCCAGGATTTATTTTATGACCTTTCCCTCTAACAGCAAACTCATGTGGTGAGTGCCAATTGGAATAGGGCCAAAATGGAACCATTAGCAAACAAGAGGAAGATATCAACATGAATTATGAAGTACAATCCAGCTTTAAAAATACAACAAAATGAAAACAACATGGAAAGAGCTTTCTCTCAGTTCCACCACCATCATAGGCTCACTTAGTGAGGACACAGGAAAGAATCTTCTCTGTGGCTATTCCCAGGCTGTGGAACTCCTTTCCATGGGAAGCCCTGTTCTCTTTCCATCAGTAGGTAAAGACTTTTTTATTAGGGCAGACATTTGAGTTGTAAATTCTTTAAAAGTAGAATGCATCAGAGAGCCTGCATGGTGTGTCGTTTGAGCATTGCCTAAGAAACTGGGAGTCCGGGGTTCAAATCTCCAGCCATGCAAACCCACTGACTGACCTTGAGCAAGTCACACACATTCAGCTTGAGAGGAAGCCTGTGGCAACCCCCCCCCCCCAAACAAATTCTGCCACTAACACCCCATGATAGAACACACCATAAGTCATAAATGGTTTGAAGGCAGACAACAAGAAGTATGGGTGAAGTGGAGTGCTTTATTTTTATGTTATTTTTCATCTCTTTCATATGTTAATTGTAATTCTCTTTCAATACCAGGAAAGATTCTAGAGCAGTTCATTAAACAGAAAGCCTGTAGTATATAGAAATAAATGCTATGAATGCAAAAAGTCAACATAGGTTTCTCAAAAAGTCATATCAAACCTCCACTAGCTTCCACTCTTTTTTCACAGACAAAGCAAATAGTCATGTGTGCATGCCCTCATACAGGCAACATTTTGACCCCTACGAACTCTCCTTCCAACCTAGAGACTTGCAGGCAATCTATTTACAGTGGTCCTGGAACTCAACATCTTGCCAAATAATCACAGTTGGGATTCCCACAGGGCTCCTTCAATGCATCAGAGCACAAAATGTATTTTTATTTTTTTTAAAAAAAAAGGGGGGGGGGGAGTGGACAGGAAATGTTATTTTTGTTAAAAGAAAACCTGTTCGGTAAGATGTGGATCTCCCTCAGCCACTATTTACAAGCACTGGGCCCAGATAGCGTGGGATTTCTAACATTTGCTGAAGCAGTTTAATTAGCCTAGTGAACTGGGGACTTGTAATTAACATTCCTAACCAGAGTTTTGCAAGAGCCAAAAAGACACTCCCGTCGATTTTCTTGTCTCAGCTCTAGGCTGCCTCACAAGTGTATTATCTGGGCTTGGGGAAAGGTCACAAAGGGTGGATGTTAACAAGGAGAGGGTGATATCCTTCAAAGCCTTTTCTCCAGAAAGGGAGATGCTTAGGCAAGGGTTTCCAAAGCTTATTGAACATAGGCAGGCAAATACTTTCAGAGAACTACTTTTGCTAGCTCAACTGATACATGGAGAAGGCAGAGTCTCACATTCCTTGATTATATACAGCCTGGGATACTACAATATGCTTTACATTGGGCTACCTCTGGAAAGTGTTTGAAAATTGGACTTGGAGCAGAACCTGGCTGCTAGGATTGTTATCAGAGGTATGAGAGGATATCCAAAAGTTTTAATGATCACCTTTTTAAAAAATTGACCAAAAGTTTGTTTTGATTTGTAGTTGTTAACTTATCTCTGTGTAGTCACTATCCAGATAAACACATTTTCCCCAGTGTATCTTGACCCTCCGAATACCTGATATTGTAGAAGTCTGCAGATTGTGCCGTATGAGTATTTTACACTTTAGTCACTTCTGGCACAGCCAGTCACAAAAATAAAGAACGCAATGAGCTGATTTTCTCAGCAACGTGCACTTAGGGACCAATGATGACACTGACAAAATTTCATCAATATGCCATAATAACGTCTGGGCAATAATTATTACTTTACGATACCCCCTCGTAAGGCACAATCTGCAGACTTTACAATATTAGGTATTCAGACGGTCAACACTGGGGAAAATATGTAAATCTAGATAGTGACTACATAGAGATAAGTTAACAATTACAAATCAAAACAAACTTTCTGTCAATTTTTTAAAAAAGGTGATCATTAAAAAATTTTGATACCCCATCGTACTGTTACTTGGAGCTTCTTATCCCAATATTTGGGGCTGTACAGATGGGCACCTGGATGCTGGCTCTTCCCCCCCCCCTCCAGATTGGTGCCACAGCAGCCACACACAGCGGCACCAATCCACTCCCTCTAGGGAGCAGAAAGAAGCCGCTCTAAGCAGCTTCCTGGAAGGGGCGGCATAAGCACCACAGCACAGCATCATGACACCCCTTCTGTCCAGCACCATTTGGGCACTGCATCTGGCATGCATCATTATGGTGCATGCTGTGCAGATGGGCACATGCCATAATGGTGGCCAGGCGGTGTGGTAACCACTTGGAGTGTGCAAACGCTAAGCCCTCATCCTGCGTACAAGCCGGTACAAAAGTTCCGGTCTGTACAGCCCCTTAGTCAAACAACAGAGGTCCCTGCTTTGTTTCCAAACACCATACTACTAGCAAAAAATAGCAAGGACTTGGAATAAATATTGAAGAAACTCAAAGAAATGACTTTGCAAGGAAGGTTGACTGTTGAACATTTTCATAGAATCATAGAATCATAGAGTTGGAAGAGACCAAAAGGGCCATCCAGTCCAACCCCCTGCCATGCAGGAACTCCCAGTCAAAGCATCCCCGACAGATGGCCATCCAGCCTCTGCTTAAAGACTTCCGAGGATGGAGACTCCACTACACTCCGAGGGAGTGTGTTCCACCGTCGAACATTTTGAAAAACAAAAATAACCAAATTCAATGTAGATGATCAAAACAAATTGAAATAGTCAATGCTTGGTAAACTGATGAGAATAGGGTTTCTTGGAGATTTTTCATGGGTCAAGTTTGATTTGTTCAATTTGCTGTTTTTGCAACATCCATTGTCTCAATTTAGATTGTTTGGTAACAACAAGAATCTTAGACTTAGAAAAATTGATTATTAATTTTCCTCAGTGATGAGCAAGAGAATTCAAAGCTCTCTTGAGGCCAATGGGGGTCAGGGAGAGAATAACAGCATCATCAACATATAGCAATATATTAACATGCTTATTCGCAAGCTTAGGGGGATGGAAGGAGATTTTTTTAAAGAGGAAATCAATGAATTAATGTAGTAATTGAATAAAGTGGGGGGCCAATACACACCCCTGTCTGACACCAGTCCTAACAGAAATTTCTTTGGAAACATGACCTTGGTTACTACATCTAACTTTCAAACTAGAATTTTCACGGATTTTAATAAGAAGTAAAAGGAGGCATTTATCAATATTAGTACACATTAGTTTTTCCCACAGTATTCCACAGAGCTGGAAACAGTATCGAATGCAGACTTAAAATCAATAAATGCTGCATAAAGAGGTTGACCAGAATGAGAGTACTTCTCAACTTGTTGTAATACCATAGCATGATCAATGGTGGATCAGCCAACCCTAAAACCTGCCTGTTCATCCATCAAAATATTTTCGGATTCTAGCCAGTCCAGGAACTTGTTCAATAAATGTTTAGCATACATTTTACTTATCTGGCTTAATAGACTAATTGGTCGAAAATTAGTTGGATCATTTCTGTTTCCTTTTTTATATACTGGATTTATAATAGCAAGGCCCCAATCTTTTGGAATCATGGTAGATCGATCAATCGCAGTGAAAAAAATTGATAATATAGGTATCCACCAGCCTGAATTGTTTTTTTAATCATCTCTCCGGTTATAAAAATCTGCTCCAGGGGCTCTTACTGGCCTAAGTTGATTGATTAGGCTCTTGATCCCTGAACAGGATACAGGAGGCCATGAAGGCAGAGATGATATCTTTATCAGTGAATCAGCTGAAAAATTCTCAGTATGGCCAAACAGATTGGTAAAATGCATTTCCCAGATATTGGCTGGTATCTGATATGTGTGATTATTTATATTTTTAGGGAAAGATGGAGCTACCTCTCTCCAAAACAGGGTGGGATTATTTGCACTAGCTAATGTTATTAGTTTATTCCAGGATGCTAGTGTGGAACTCCTTTTTTTGCCTAACTAGTTGTTTATATTGTTTTTTCTGATCCATGAGTTCTGTTCCAAGGTTCTGTTTAGGGTTCAATTTATATTGTTTAAATAAATTTTTGAGTGATGCCCAAGTCTCTCTACATTCTGAATCGAACCAACTTTGTTGTAATTTCAGTTCACGTCTGGTGAAGTTACTTGTGGGGACAGTTATTATGGGTTGTAATAAGTTGATTAGGGTGTTATAATTAGTTAATACATCAGCGTCTGATATACCTGATGTATATCAGGTTTAATTGTGTCACTGTTCATAAACTTTGTAAGGGTTTCAGATATTTGGGCAGACCATTTGACACGTGATGGATACAAATCATTACTTAGAATTGTATTCTTAGCGATGGGTAAAAAGGAACTGTCAAATGATTGTAAATATAACATAGATGGAAAGTGATCACTATCTGGGTGATTAACTGTAGTAAATTTAAGTAAGTAGGGTATTAAACCTTGCGTGATCCCTACATAGTCTAGAACTGAAGGGCTAGTTCCCGCCCAATGAGTGAATTCAGCTGGATGTTCTTCCTTTAAGCTACCATTCAAAATAATTAGGTTTAATTCTGTGAAGGTACATACTAAACACAAACCTTTATAGTCACAGAAACAAACAAAAACAAAACAAACAGTTTCATTTATATACCGCTTCATACCCTTAAGGAGTGTCTAAGCAGTTTACAATTGTAAGCTATTTGCCCCCAACAATCTGGGTACTCATTTTAGCGACCTCGGAAAGATGCAAGCCTGAGTCGAGCTTCAGCCCTTTGCTGGTCTTGAACTCGCCACTTTATGGTTTTGAGTGAGTGGCTGCAGTACAGGCATTTAACCACTGCACCACCAGGGCTGCTGTCTTTAGATTGAGGGCATAGTATGGGGGGGGGGGTATGAGTGGAATCGTCAAAGGTTGGCAAGTAAATTTTGTGAAAAGTGACACATCATTAGCCCAGATTCTGGCATTAAGATCTCCAGCCACTATAAAATGAGCTATTGGAACATCCATCATCAAATTCTTAACAAAAGACTTTAGTTTGTTCCAAGCACATTCTATCTTTGCATGACCTTGTAGTGGTGGTATATAAACATTGACCAAATACAGTAGACTATTATTAAATTCCAATAGCATGACCAGAGCATACTGCTCTAGTGTGGAAAGCTTGGAGATCTGTACTTGTAACGCAGTAGATATTAACACCCCCACATAACCTCCCACTGCCTTTTCCGGGCACCGCATCTAAGACTATTGCCTTATATCCGTCTACATACAAATCTTCTGCTAACCACGTTTCTTGCAAAAGAATGATATCATGCCTAGTAATAAAGGGCTTGAAGGTAGAGTCCCTGATTCTAGGTTTCCATTCAGCGATATTCCAGGAAATAAGAGACAAAAATGAGGACTCAGTTGACTGTCAATCATCTAAAGTTAATATAGATTGTTCCTGTGGTGTATTAGCTTGAAGCTCCTTATTAGCTAGATTTCCATCAGCAGTATCTCCAGACTCTTTGGCTGAAATAAGAGTGTCGCTATCAGTCTGTTTGGAGATTTTTAATGGTGTATTATCAGAACTGGATCGTCTCCTTTTTTTACTCCTGGATGTATGAGAATTCTTGGTAAGCTTATCCATTGGTGGTAATAGGGGTTCCCGTTCTGCAAGGCATTCAGGAGGCTTTTGTGTTAAAGGAATCAGAGGATCTGCTAAATTAATAAATAAAGTGAGTATGTTTTTCTTTTTCTTTTTACAAAAGCAAGAATTTGGTTGATTTTATCTTGTGGTTATTTTATGTGCTGTGGTATGTCGGTGTGCATTTACTGTTCTTTTTTCTTTCCTTCCCTTCTTTTTATTGCATTGCATTTTTGCTCGTTTCTTTTAATCCACTAACCACTTAGACCACTGGAAAAAAATGTTTAAATATGTTAAAGAACAATCCCAAATGCACGAGGGAGCATTCCAAAACTCTTAACCTTAAAAAAGAATGAGCCCCTGCCTAGCCTAGTGGTCGGATTATAAGAAGATAATGATGAAAACAAAACAAAACTTATTTTCTGAGCTTTCCTTTCCTTTCCTTTAAAAAGAAATATTTTGTCCATAATAGGTAAAACTGCTGGATTGGTTTTTTTTTCTTGGAAGCTAAGGTGTCTCCCCCCACCTCCCTAAGCCAAAAATGGAACATGAAATACTAAGAGATGGAGGTCCGGAGGCTGTTAGATTCCTTTATTCTTCAGATCTGCAATGAATTGCTTTTGTGTTTGGATATCTCCGAACAATAGAGCAACCCACTTTGAACTCATGAGAACTTCAGAGCTGCTCTGAAAAAAGAAGAGGGAGGGATGCCATTCATATCTGAAGACACATGTGTATACAAGGGTAGGTGGAGGAGAGATGAAAGAAATCCTATCCTAGGTCTGACATTACTCTGTGGGGCATGTTATATTTCAAGTTTAGATTCTGAGCTCTGAAGTTCACATATTGATCAGAACTAACCAGCAAGACATTGTCTATAAGGATTATACCATTTTTTTGTTTTTTGATTTCTTAATAAGTTTTATGGTCCATAATACAATATATTATTATTATTATTATTATTATTATTATTATTATCCTTTATTTATATAGCGCTGTAAATTTACACAGTACTGTACATACAATCTTAAATTAGATGGATCCCTGCCCTTAGGCTTACAGTCTAAAAGAGACAACACAAAAGAAAGAGGGGAAGGTGATGGGAAAGGGGGTGAGGTCCGGTGGTTCTTCTCTCCCTCTGGGGCCAGGACCAAGGCAGATGGACTGGAGGGAGGGCACAGCTTCTTAATACAAAGCTAAAAGGAGGCATCCTGGGGCAGATGGCACAGTCCCGGGAATGCTTCCCTAAATAATATAGTCTTTAACTCAGTTTTGAACCTGGTTAGGGAAGTGATGAGGCATGCATGTGGGGGAAGAAGGTTCCAGGAGTGAGGGGCAGCAAGTGAGAAGGGACGAATCCAGGATGGGGCATATATTTAATATATTTAATAAATTTTTACTAAGTGTTATCATTATTACATCACATAAATTTTCACACCCCTCTTCTCTCCCTCCTGGGCTATAACCAAGTAAATTAGTACCCAGTACCCATAATGTGGAATATCTTATTAATAATTTCACTAGCTTCGTCGTACCCCTTTTCAGCTTTAACTTTCTTAATCCAACAACACCAGGTCATTTCCTTTATCTGACCATTATATTTTCCCTTTCCCTCCCTTAAATAATCAAGTGAAAGATATTCTGCTATATACAGTGGTCCCTTCCGTTACGCAGGGATCCATTCCTGACCCCCACCACACGTAAGGGAAATTCCGCCTATGCTCGAGTCCCTTTAGAATGAATGGGGCTCATGCATGTGGTGGTGTGCACATGGAGTGTGCACACCACGGGCGCACGGATCATTATCCCTTCCAGGATGAGCGTAGACTTCTTCCAGGGTAGCTTTCAGCGTATGCTGAAGGCTGCGTAAAGCTCGCCTGCATATAACACAGGTGCACTGTAATGTGACCAATCCCCCCCCCGCCAACATTATTTGCTTTTCCATCCCAATGCTATTACAGCATGTGCCACTCTTAATGGTTTTTTTTAAAAAATAAGGATCATTCCGTGTAAGCCTGTGCATCCCCACCCCCATGGTAGACAATTTGAAACTGGAAAAAATTGCCAACTATTTCAGATGTCAAATAGTCAGTTAAAGCAGAAGATAACATTGTCTTTGTATAGATTGGCAAAAAGCACCAGCCTGTGGGCAGAGTCACGGCGTAGCATCTACATACTCCATGCTGTGACCCTGCCCCCATTGTGCCATGATGCCACTTTTCTCACCTTTGCTTCCCTAGCTCTTGTGTGTGTGTGTGTGTGTGAGAGAGGAAGGCAATGCTGGCTCTAGTTATTTGGCCACCCTAGTCGAGAAATATTTTGGCACCCCCTGTCGCCCTTCATAGATATAAGTTAAAATTTGACTGGCGTTCCATGTTGTGGCACCAAGGGTAAGGCAGGAAGGTGGCAAGAGGAGAGGGGGCTTTTGACCTTGAGGTTACATTCAAAGCGCATGAGGAAAGCGGATGGTGTACCATCTGACTGTACCACAGACACGGTGGGAGGGGCACACATTTAAGTTTTGGCCATTGTAGAAAGAAACCATCATAGGTTAGCTTGCTTTTATGTCTCATGCTGTAATGTGTTTTCACTTCAATATTGTTTAATTACGCAAAAAATATACAAAAAACAAAAACAAAACGCCCTAAATTTTGCCACCCTAAGTGGCTGCCTAGTTCGCCTATACGGATGAGCCGGCCCTGGAGGAAGGAGATTGCCCTTCCAGTTAAGATGGGCTTTCCTTGAGGAGGTCAGCTTTTTAGGTTTTCCTAATGTTTAGACAGAATCTTTTCTGTGCAGTATGAGCAAATGGCCCATGTAGAAAAATAACCTCTTTCTTTTTGAGGGACTCTAGTCATTTTGTGTCTCAGAAGGTGGCCCTCTTTGCATCCAAGGCCGCCAGGTGAAGAAAAAATGTGGTACAAAGAAGGGAGCATGCTTAATTTGTATAACTTTACTCTGGTCCTCTGTTATTTTAATATAAGCTGTCATTTTAATTGTTTTTTAAAATAAATGTGCAACAATTTGAAATGGTCTATAGAATAATTAAATAAATCACTCATTCATTTACTTCTTTTTGAGATACTAATCCTCTGTGTGTTCTAGGGCTGCACAGAGTCACAGAAAAGAAACTGGCACTTGCAAAAGTTGAACATTGGGAGAGATTTTATGATTTACTTATTTTGAGAGAGGGTTCCCCCCGACAGCAGAATAATATTCTATTTGCATTGTGAATGCAATCATACCCATATCAGCTTGGAAGTCAGTGGGACTTACTTCTAGGTAAATATGTACAAGAGTAGGGCCGGAGATACTCTAAATGGTCATTGGAATGCATGCATTTCTTTATGACAAACATTTTTTCTCCCCAACCACATCACTCATAATTAATTACATCCCATATATCTCCTGTACTGAATAATTTTACCCGTTTCCCCACACCCACCCCATTTTTATCCTAATGGATAAAATTGTGATGGAAATAAGAATAAATAAATTCCCTCACTTTAACCCTTTAACCTATTTCCATTACTTTTGGAGATAAGAGGGTCACAGAAAGCTAAATGGCCTGTGTTCTCAAAAGACCTTTGATGCTCACACTCCTGATTCCCATTATATGTTATGTTAAAGACATAGATGAGAGGGGGAGGATTTCAGATGAGAAACAATTTCCTTTATTATCGGAAATGTTAATTACATTCCTTGTTTGAAGGGACAACATCTCGGATGTAAGCAGCTTTGAGGATTTGCTTTTAAGCAGCCTCAGAGGATAGCAATGGCAAACCCCCTCTGAAGATACTCGACAAGAAAACCCCAAGATAGGGTTGCCTTAGGGTTACCATAAGTCAGAAAAAACTTGAAGACACAACAACAACAAAAGTCTCCATTACAAAGACAGAATGGGTGAGTATGGACACAGAATTCATACAGTGGGGAAGATTTTCGAGCAAAACCTAATGTGGATTCTGCACATTTTCCTTCCAGTGTACAATAGAAAGTAAAATATTGTTTTTATTTCATGTTATCCCTGCCCTGCAGAACTGTGGTTTAATCATCAACTAACAAACCAATATCCTGATCCTGGTTTCATACCTTGGCTCACAGTAGAGATGAAACCACATTTTTCTCACTTCAGAGATAAGATTTAGCAGTAGGAGCAGAAACCAGGCAGGAATGAAATAGGAAAACTCAGCCAAATCTTTTACCAGGGAGGAAGACATGAAAGGGGGATTTAGGGGACAAAGAATGTATTATCCTTGTTGAAATTATCCATTGCCCAGCAGTCAACTTGTTGTCTAACAAGAAGCAACTGAAACTGCAATTTTGTGCATATATACCTGGGAATAGAACTCAGTGGGACTTATTCTTCATTTGGCATTCAGTGCATCACACTGTCAGAGATCCAAGGGGGTTAAATTCTTGAGATGGAAGTTGGCTGGGGCTTCTGTATTCATAGAAGCTCCATACAAGAGGATTCTGTTACTGCAACATTGTGACCTGAGAAGTCTTAGGAAGTGATGGGATGCAATGAAACCAGGCAGCAGCATGGTAGAAGGCAAGGTCATTGCTGTTAGGCAGAGAGCGCCTGCTTGCTCAGGCTGCAGAATTTGGCTGAAACCTCCTTTGACTCTAGCAGAAAATAAATCTTCTCTGATAGTGACACTCAGGGTTCAGTATCTGTGCTGGGGAGGGTGACAATGGCTATATGACATTGATCAAGGAAGCATCCCCAGGACCCTCCATGGCTAATCTGTATTGGGTTTAGGGTCAGAGCTATGCAGGTGAAGGCATATATTGCAAAAAAAGGTACCGGATACTCGCTTGCATAATATCCGAAAAAGGATTTATGCTGGCTGCACATGAAGATTTTGGCCCTGAGTTATCACAAAAGGGAAATAGATATGTATTTTTAATCTTGTTATGATTATATTTTTATTGCTGCGGAGTGAGGTGGGTACTTCTGCAGTTTTCCACCTTATGTTCTTTAGCTAGCATGCACCTTGGGCCTTATTTGTACATCGGTTTTTTTTTACTAGAACAATGCAAATAACCTCACTCCTGCATTCCGGATTTGTTATTCACATCATGGAAGCGTATCTTTCCAGGAACCGCATCACTCTGCATCTCTGCAAGCTCAGTTGCTCATAAGTGTGGACAGCCTTCCCATGTTCCTGTACCCACCAGCATTCCTCAACTGGATACAGGGGGGTCGGCATACCTTTTTTTCTCCCCATCTTTGCCTCTCTCTTTCCTCTCTTCTCCCCAGCGGCAGCTGTTCCATTGGGGAAGGGGCAGCACTTTCTCAACTGTGTGGGATGTTGATGATGTGAATGCATTCAAAACCCATTAAAGGCAGAGAGAGTTTCCTAAGGCTTCAGCCTTTGTTAAAGAAACCAAAATACCAAAGCCAAGCCTGTTAGGGCCTAGCTTTAAATCAGCAGAGTAGTAGAAACGTGTCTTTGCCTAACTATTGGGCTCAGCAGATAGCCCCTAAGAGGTGGCTCCACCCCACCCGTGGAAGTGCTAGGTTGGGGATGTGGCAACCGCATGCCACAACCCCAACCCAGCACAAAACAAAGCCACAAAAAGCCACTCCTTTTTGCACTGTGGAAACCATGCCCTTTTTGCTGCCACTGCAGCTCTTTGGTGCAGCACGTCTACATACTACGCCAAAGATGTGGCGTGACGCTGGCATGGGGGTGGAGTTGGGGTGGCTGGTATGCAGTCGCCAAGCCCCCACTCTTCCCTGATGCCAGGATTTATCGCTGGTCTGTTGAGGGCCTATGCTTGCCTAAAAACTAACGCTGACTCAAAGACAACACAAATAGCTTGTAGTTTAAAAACAAAATGTTACTAATGGCCTGAATCTACATATACATAGAGGCTACAGCCTAACCTAGCTAATGAGTAGTTCAGGAAAAGAAGAAATCTCTATCTCACCATCTTTCTGAAGAACGTTGATAGAGTAGGGAGATGGGAGGGTAGCAGGAGAATCTCTTTGTGTGAGAGAAACTTCCTAAAAGAAGTAGGCTGAATCACGTGGTTTGTTTGTCCAACTTACCAAGGTATTTTATTGCCCTGTGATTCAGCAAAACCAAGTGGGATGTTTTAAAGAGAGAGGACAGTGGGGTTTGAATGCAGGAAAATCCTATCTATCTGAGGAGGGGGAGAGGGCATGCAAAGATTTTCCAACAATGCAAATAACCCCTTGAACTGAGGTGTGTGTGCTATTTGCTATTCTTCCCCAGACAGCAAAATGTCTTGGAGGGGAAATGTGAAGGCTGATGGAGATGTCAATCTGAACCAACATGCCGCAACCTCCTTGTACACATGTACAGAAACATTCCAGCTTCTCCAGTGTTAATATCTCTAGCATCCTTCTCTTCCCTGCCACCAAATACAGCTGCTTTGTCAATACTCATTAGGATACAACTATTGAAAGCTGCCTCAGCTGATCTGTTTAATTGCTCTCCTTGCCACATTTAGCCTCTATCTCTCTTGCAATCTGATGGTGTATTATCCTTCCTAATTATCCATTGTCTCACAGACAGCTTGTTAGCTGGCAAAGGGTACTTCATTCCATAACTTTATTCTCCAGACCTGAACCGTTCAACGTGCTTGTCCCTTGGAAAAACTCTCTTCTTCCACGAAACCCTCTTCTTATATGAAACTTTCTCCTTCACATTAAGATGCCAAGCCACTTCTATACATGAAATGGCTTGCTGGTGTTCTATTTAAACTTGGGCAGGGTGACCAGATGTCCTTACCATAAAGGAGAACAAGGCACCGCAAAATGTGGGGCATTCAAGAAAACTGTAGGACATTACGAAAGAAAAGCTAAAAACACTAATGTAAATATAAACTCACGCTTCTTAGCTGTGTTCAAAAGAGAGGATATTTTGGAAATCCTCCTGGACAGAGGTTGAAATGTAGGATGTCTGGTTACCCTAGACTTGAAATGAGATTTCTAATGATAGTATTTCTCTTTCGTTTCCCTTTGTGTAGAAACAAACATTTGAAAAAGGACACCCATTCCAAGATGAGGTTTTTAATTGTAGAAGTTATATTATGAGCATTTTTGGTGGGTTTTTCAGGCTATGTGGCCATGTTCTAGAAGAGTTTATTCCTGACGTTTTGCCAGCATCTGTGGCTAGTGAAACATCAAGAATAAACTCTTCTAGAACATGGCCACATAGCCTGAAAACATGGCCACATAACCTATGGATGCCAGCCATGAAAGCCTTCAACTATATTATTAGTATTAGTACTAGTAGTAGTATTAAAAATGATCTCTCTACCCCAGAGGCACTGTAAAACAAGGGCTGGAAAGAGACAAACTCTGTCATCCAGACTGACAGAAAATAAACCCAGGTTCTTAATTAGATGAGAGAACTTCATCCCTCATTTTCCCTTCCTGCTTATCCTGCTCAGTGCCACCTGCAACCAAGTCTATGAGCTCCTGCGTGCATCAAGTTAATAGAATTAACTGCTAATTCACACTCTTAGCATTTAATATGTTGGTCTGCTGGTCGTAATTCCATGCCAGATCAAACATGACACACTGCCTTATGTATATACATTAAGCATCACATGGGATTTAAAGTGTCTCCCACCCCTTTAATGTTAGGTTTATGTTCTGAAGATGCTGAAGAGCCTGAACCAAGCAACCCCAAAATGCAGCTCATGTTCCATGTTTTCCTCTGCCACTCATAGAGAGACAAACCATATAATATATTGACCACAGTCAATTTTTTTTAAAGCGAGTAGTCAATGAAGAATCCAATATTTTATAATCCAGTAAATTCCTTATATTCCCATGCTTCTCTAGCCTGGCTTTCTAGAGTCAGTCTCATAAGACTTGAAGGCACACAACAACAACAACAACAACAACAACAACAACGGAGTGGGCTTATGCAGCCTTCCAACTAAATAGCTATGTTTTTTGGAGACCCTACAATGGGAGAAAAGCAGAATATAAGAAATAATGGCCCATTTTAGATGGGCAAAAAAGGCGTTTTAAGGGCTAAAAAGCCCGCCTTTAGGGTTAGGGAGGGCGTAGCTTTTACACCCTCCCTAAGCCTAAAGCGTATGGACGCCGCCATTTAAAGATGGCGGCGTCTATACGGAGGCGCCGTAAAGGCGTCATCACATGTGCAGCGTTTTGACACGCTGCACACGTTGTGACACTTTTGCGGCGCGGGAGGGCACCAATCGCGCCCTTCCCGCGCCGCAAAAAAAGAGCTCCAACGCGGAGCTCTTTTTTTGCGGCGGGACTTTGCCTTTAAATGGCCGTGGCAAAGACCCAGGGAGAAAGGGGCCGCAGCGGCAGCCCCTTTCCCCCTTCAGCCCCGCCGAGGGAAGCGGGTGCCGGTTCCCCGTGGCCTCCAAAAGCGGCAGGATGAGGCTTCTGGGGCTGCCCGTGCGGCAGCCTAGGCCTCATCTCGCCGCTAGAAGGGGCGACTATGGACCTTTGGACCTTTTGGGCAGTCTAAAAAGCCCCAATAATAATAACAATAATAATAACAACTGGTAATCTGAACTAGAAACAAACATGTGGGATATAGCCCCTCTTTGGGTGGGTTTCATGCATGGGTTTCATGAGCGAGTGAACTTTGTGAGTGTTGTGACTATGGACAACTCTTTGGAGCTGATAATAGATTTTCACTTGCAATGTGTGAGAGGTAGGCCTCTGTTATCTGCAAAGCAAGTGATCCTGGATTAGGCACGTAAATATTTACTTATTTCATTCTCACCAGCAGGAACAAAGCATTGCAAAAATCTTCTCACTACTGGTGAGACTGCGTTTTTGCAAATTTTCTGATGGTTTTTCACATTCCAGGACATTTTTATACAAATTTCATTTGTGCAACATTTCATATGTACAATATCCTTGGATATATATATATGGATTCAAGCATCCATGGCTTGAAAATATTTTAAAAATATATATAAATCTCAAAAAGCAAACCTTGATTTTTCCATTTCATACGAGGAACACAATTTTCCTATGGCATTGTATTTAATGGGACTTGGGCATCCACAGATTTTGTTATCCTTGGGAGTGGTGTTCCTGGAACAAAACCCCAGAATATATCAAGGGCCCATTGCATGTATGGACTTTATCACATGAGCAAAAAAGATGGGAGCATAGTAGGATGCCCCCTTAATATAATGCAATAACTCTGTGGACTCTTTCAAACGGGGAGGAATTTCTCCCAACTCCGAATGGAGCCAATGCGGATTTATGTAAATTCGCTTGTTTAGCGAATTTACATGAACCCCTGCTCCGTTCGAAATTACTTCCCATTACCCGAAATTAACCCCCTCCTGCCCGAATTTGCATGCGAAGCTTTAATTCGCAATAAGGTAAAACCCATGATTGCATTCAAATTGGCTTCCCTCCTGCCCGAATTTGCATGTGAAGAGTTAATTTGCAATAACATAAAACCCATGATTGCATTCGAATTGACCTTAAATTATACTTCCAATTTAGCCTTGTATGAAAGAGTCCTATGAATATCGCACACCATCTTAAGATGTCACAATTATCATGCAGTTATCCCATGAATAAAGAGGAATTCCAACGCTGCTTTTTATTCATGGGAAAATTGTTATTAATGGGTGACTTTGGGCAAGTCACAGTCTCTCAGCTCCAGAAATTCCCCCATGAAAGGGTTGGCATAAGCGACTTGAAAGCATACAATAACAACTACTACTACAAGGCAGAAAAGGAGTGGGGAGACAGGGGGAGGATGAAGATAGCTACAGCTTCCTTTTGAAAATAAATTTTGGAGAAAAACTGGGAGGGAGGGGTTGCAGCCCCTTTAACTGGTTTATATGTTAAGAGGATTTCTGGATATCCATCCACTTCCACAGTTGCAATCCCCAAAAATGCACACTAAAAATGCACTCTTTCATTTTGAATCTCTAGGCCATCTGGAAGCAGAGACAGGCTGCATCTTCACTGCAGAATTAATGCAGTTTGACACCACTTTAACTTCCATGGTTCAAGGCTACAGAATTCTGTCATTTGTGGTTTTGTGAGATCTTGAGCCTTAACTGTCAGATCACGCTGGTGGCACAACAAGCTACAAATCCCAGCATTCCATAGGATGGAGCTTTGGCAGTTCAAGTGGTCTTAAACTGCATTAATTCTGCAGTGTGGCAGCAGTCTATGGAATAAAGAAAATGAAGTCCCTCTAGTCTTGTAGGGGAAAAGAGCTTGCTTTTGTCACCCAGAGTTTCCCAATATTGCAGTTTTGTGGCTGGTCTGTGAAGAAAGTGGTTTCTTTTCTCTTCTTTTCAATTCCTTTCCTTTCTTTTTCTTACAAAGCTACAAGCATACCAGTGCAAAGACATGGCAGTCACTACAGGGTTTCTGCAAAAATGTAAGCTCTATTTTACTTTCCCCAGGCTTCTTGAGAGCTAAGCTGGATGCTGACAGACAGAAAGGAGGCAAGACAAAGCCAGATGGAGGATAGATAGACAGATGCACAGAAAGATAGACACTCATTGAAGAAGGGTTTCCTGTGTGTTTTAGATTTCTTGTAGGTAATTCCAAATAATAAATGAAGTTGTTTAGGAGAGGCTAATTCCACATTTCCTCATCTTTTGTACATGGTATGATCTTTTGAACTATTTATTAAAATACGTCAACCTGTAAGTTAAATATGAGTATTTGTATATATATTTGTACTTATCAGGATATCATTTCATTCCCAACCGCAATGTGTTCCGTAGCAGGGAATCAAGAATCCCCTCCCTTATTAATAACCCCTGTATATACAGTTCATCTATGTGTATGTTCAAATAAGCCCCCCAACCAAGGGAATTATTGGGTTAATTTATAAAGGACTCATGGAAGAATCATACGGTAATGGGTTAGCAGTTAAACGGAACTGGGAATTGGAGTTTAAAATTTCAAAACCAGATTCTGAATGGCAACACGTTTGGATAACTAGGATAGAGCCACTGAATCAATGGGAACTTCATTTGTCAGTATTTGTGCAAATTCTGTTGATTCAACAGGTCTAACCTGAGTTGGTGATTACAATTGGATTAAGGCTAGATAGTACATGAATGGTACTACAAGAACGACTTAGGGAGCAGGGGGTGTTTTGTCTAGAGAAGAGAAGGTTAAGAGGTGATATGATAGCCCTGTTTAAGTATTTCAAGGGGTGTCACATTGAGGAGGGAGGAAGCTTGTTTTCTGCTGCTCCAGAGAACAGGATTTGGAGAAACTGATCCAAACTGCAGGAACAGAGATTTCATCTCAACATTAGGAGGAACTTCCTGACAGCAACACACTTCCTTGGAAAGTGGTGGAGTCTCGTTCCTTGAAGGATTTTAAACAGAGGCTGAATGGTCATCTGTCAGGGATGCTTTGATTGTGAGTTCCTGCATGGCAGAGGGTTGGGCTGGATGGCCTTTGTGGTCTCTTCCAATTCTATGATTCTATGATTTATTTATTTGGTGCTTTCTTTTTGCAGCAGCCTGTCTCACATCTTTCTCTGTTGTAATCCATACCCTTTAACATTTCACATTTCAAGCAACATCATAGTATGTTTAAGATGGCAAAGGTTATAATTGAGGAAGAACACACATTAGGAAAAGCTGAACACACACCTTAGGAGAAGTTGTAACACTGGTTTTTGCATGAGTCTACAAGAAACGGCAAGATTCCTCCACTTGCTGTCATTTCCCCCCCTTTGAGTTGAGTGCAAATTTTGCACTTTCCCCTTTTGTCTTCATCTTACCTCAACTATGGCAAACTGAGCTCGAAGGCCAAAAGTGGGAGAAAGAGAAACATGGACATGTTTGGTTCACTGGGAAGAGGAAGTAGAAACCTCATTCTATATAATTTCTTGCAGAGGAACTCTGGGACATACCTTGCCAAATGGAAACCTAATGGTTCTCTGTGTTCATTTTGATTGGGTAAGAGCTTAAATTTGAAAGTGTGAGCCATTTCCTTTGGTTCACTGGGAGGAGGAAGTAGAAACCTCATTCTATATAACTGCTTGCAGAGGTGCGTGGCAAATTTTTCTTTTCATACCCATTTTTATATTTGATAGCCAAGGCGGGTTGGAAGTACAGAGGAGAAGGTGGCCTAGGCACAGTGTTGGAGGGCAACTCATTCAATCTTTATACTTGTCTTTTCACTATTTCCTTAAGGGGTTGTGGGGATTCAGAGGAAGTGAATGAGGGACTTGACTCTAGAAGGAGCTAGCAGCCAGGAGATCTCTAGATAACTATGGCCCGATCTAGATGCACCAAAAGAGGCAGTTCTAGGGCCAAAAGCGGCGCAAATAGAGTTAGGGAGGGTGCAGCTTTTAGACCCTCCCTAACCCTAGCATGTATGGGCACCGCCATAAAGTGCAAAATGGCGGCATCCATACGGACGCGCCATGATGACGTCATGGCGTGCGCAGCTTTTAGACGTGCTGTGCACACCATGACGCTTTTGCACCGTGGGAGGGCACAAATTGTGCCCTTTCCATGGCACAAAAAAGGAGCTCCCTTTTTGAAGACGGGGACAACTGCAGGAAAAGAGATTCCACTTCAACATTAGGAGGAACTTCCTGACAGTAAGGGTTGTTCGACAGTGGAACACACTCCCTCGGAGTGTAGTGGAGTCTCCTTCCTTGGAGGTCTTTAAGCAGAGGCTGGATGGCCATTTGTTGGGGATGCTTTGATTGGGAGTTCCTGCATGGCAGGGGGTTGGACTGGATGGCCCTTGTGGTCTCTTCCAACTCTATGATTCTATGACATTTGAAAAGCAGTTGAAAATCTGGGATGGCAGAGGATTGATCAGAACTGCCTCTGCCAACTGGGACATTTGAAGGATATGCTATTTTAAGTTGATGGTACTCCACTTTACTGACTTGTTCAGGGATCTTCAGATGTAGAGCTATGTTAATAATCAAATAAATTGGTAACCTTGATGTTTTAATGTAGACAAAAATGGCTACAGTTGAAACCACCTCTCTCTCTCCTTTCTTTCACTTTCAAGGGCTCTAACATTCAACAGCTGGAACATCCGAAGCAGAGAGACGTATAATTGAATCTACAACATCTGACTGAGCTCCAGCCTTTGATTGAGGTTTCCTCCCTCCCTCCCTCCCTCCCTCCCTCCTTGCACCCTTGAACAACGTCTTTCCAATAGTGAAGATTTTGCTCATTGCAGGACGATTTCTATCAGTTTTCCTCAGCTGGGGTAATTACACTAAAGATATACGAGATCTCTGTGTAATAAATGACCATAAGGGCATTACATAAATCTCCTCTTGTTTGAAAAGGATAAACGCAAAGCAAATATCTCATAACTTAGTTGTATCATTAGCCATAAATAAAAAGTGAGAAAAAGCACACAAGGTGCCAGCAGTTCCGCTACATTTGTGAAGGATGGCAAAGCACAGTGGGATGTGTGGCTTGTCAACCTTCGGAAAAGATGAGTCAAACAAGCACTCTGTAAGGTATATGTGCTTGTGTCATCTTTGGCTGAGATGCTTGCTATCAGGCAGGACTGACTGGGATCAGAACTGGTGTCTGACAAAATTTTGGGCATCTCAAAGGCAACACTCACTACCCCTTACCCCCTTCTCCTCCCCTTTTCTTGGCACTGCTCACCTCTTTCAAAGTCTTCCTCCTTGACCATATTTGTAGCAACATCTGTGTTATCCTTATTCATTTGTGGTGTCCCGTTTTCTTCATTCACTTCCCCTGTCTTCCTTTAAGTGACAGTCGTGTGGACACCTCTTCTCTGGGTCTGTACAGGGTTTTGCCATTTCTCTCTTGTTGTGTGTCTCACTCCTTTCAAACTCTCTATGCCACATAATTCCTCTTCTCGCTCTTCCTTCTTTCCTGTTCTGTGCTCCTCTACCTGCCATGCTTGCTACTTGCACCACTTGCCACAAATGAAATTCCCTTGCAAAAGTGGTAATGGAGGTCACAGATGTGGAGGGAGCAATGCATTTGATTTTTTAAAATGTGCTTCATAGGCTGCATCAGCACTGTGGCAATAATATGGCATGGCACCACTTTAACTGCAATGGCTTTATGCTATGGAATTCTGGGCATGGTAGTTCGTTGTGACACCAGCACTCTGGAATTCTGGGCATGGTTATTATTATTATTATTATTATTATTATTATTATCGTATAGCCCACCTCTCCCTGCAGATTGAGGTGGGTTACAACAAACAAGCTCTGGTGCCGCAACAAACTCCCATTCCCAGAATACCATAGCACTGAGCCATGTCAGTTAAAGTTGTGTCAAACCAGATTATTGCTGCAGTGCCGATGCAGCCATATAATTCCTGATCAAACGACATTCAGTTTTGTTTAGGAAAAAGTGTTTTATGCTCTGGTTTAAGTTTTCTTTCTAATGTGAAAAATGTAATGAACACAACTAATAAAGCTTGGGATCTGAGAGCATTTTTTCCCCTCCATCAAGCGCCATGGAAAGAGGATCTTTTTCAGGAAAAATGGCACATCTTTACATTTGCACTCTACTTTACAAGGGTCCTGTGGATTCCAATTAGCGATACGGACAACCTCTGGACTTTGCCTCTTAAAGCACTGCCATTTCCCCTTCAGCCAACCTACCTTGTTGTAAATGGTTGTCTAAGGTGTTTGTCTGTCACGTACATACAAGCCTAACTAAGGAGTTTATCATACTAGTGCTAATTTCAGCATTAAAGGGAGATTAAAGCACATTTAAAGCATCCCACAAATAAAGCAAAAATGGTGAGTAATTGTGTGAATGCTTATCACACGCCATTGCACATATAAAGTGATATAGGAAATGTATTGTCACTGAAATCCTGAAAGTAAAAAAGAAGTGTGTTAATGCTTCTTTATGACCACTTTAATGGCGGGTTTTGTGCGACATCGTGTAAAATCATTTTGCATAATTATGCGATTTCCCCATGATATTCATGCAATAAACTCCCGATTTCCTTTGTGTGATCAACTCCTAAGACTGTACCGCATCCTCCCCTTCCCATAGTAAGACTATTACAACTGGCAGGTGGGTTTTTTTTCTCCATTTGCCTGCCAACAACCTTTTATTCCCATCTCTCTTTGTCTCCTTTTTTAAAATGGTTTAACATCCAGATAAAGAGTTTCAATAAACTCAACCAACTTGCTCATGACTTTGTGACATTTCAGCATGTCCGAAAGAGACCTTGGAAAGGTTATTTGGACTACAACTCCTAGAATTCCAAGATCCTGGAACCTGTAATCCAAAAGATACAACCTCCCATCCTAAACAAGGTATGAATCTACTTTGTTTCCTCCCCCCTCTCTTTGACACATACCCACCACATCATTTGTTTCTCAGCAAATTAGAGGCACCGTTGAGCGTGTCCATCCATTGCATGCTTGCTTTTGTTATCAGATTGATTCCAGCAACAATTGCAATCTTTTCTTGAGCTACGAAGCCCAAACATCTGGCTTCAGTGGCAAGCCTAGCTCACATTTCTTTTCCAGGGAGGTGCAAAAGCAGAGGTGGGCAAACGTTCAAAGGACGGTTGCAGTCCAGACACAAATACACTTGAATGAGAAATGCCAGATTCATTTCTTTCAACTCTTTCCTTCTCCTGTTTCTTTTTAGTTACACCCATGAGGAGGAATATTACCAATTTTACAGATGAAAGCAGGGGCACACTTGTAACCAGTACTGTAATGAAGCCAGGACGTACAATGTCAAAACAGCAGGACTTTTTACTTAGTAAGAACAAAGATGTCATCTACGTTACCCTCCTCCTCCTTTTTTCCTGTAGCCACAGTCTTCCCTGTGGCTTGGTGGGTGGTTGATTTTATAGCAATAATGGACTATTATGAGCTATTAATATAGGAAGACAATGGCCAAGATCCTGCAACAGAGGCTATTATGTGTAATGTTACGATGACAGAGCTATGTCACTGAAACGCTGCACAACCATGCTAGTGAATTGAATGATGTTCTATGGAACACTGCAAAAGATATCTCACAGTGCAATGAAGGCTCCTGTTGTACAAGGGGACGCATTATACATCAGGACATATTGTGCATGGGACTCTTTGTACATCGAGACATGTGTCACATTGAAACACATTGTTTATCAAGACTTTTTGTATCAGCCAGGTTCCTGGGTCACTTTCACAGTGGTCCCAAATGGCATAGCTATATCTCCACTCACTTCTGAAAAAACAAATATTGTGCAACAGTGCAATTCAACTTTATGCACTCATATGTCAGTTTACAATTATGTAACTTTCCCTAGGGATGGGGACTGAAGTCAAGAGATCAGAAAAAAACTAGGAATGAGGAGGGCAACAATGAAAGAACTAGAAAACATCCAAAAGTATAAAGATATACAACTGAGAATGAAAGTTAGAATTGTAAAAGCCATTATATTCCCCATTACCATGTACGGATGTGAGATTGGGGCAGGGAGGAAAGCAGATGAGAGAATGATCAAATCATTTGAGATGTGGTGCTGGAGAAGAGTGCTGAGGTTACCGCGGACAGCCAAAAAGAAACAAATGGGTCCTTGAACAAATCAAGCCTGAAATCTCCCTGGAAGTCAAGATGATTAAGTTGACATTGTCACACTTTGGCCACATCATGAGAAGGCATGACTCACTGGAAAAAACAATAATGCTAGGAAAGGTGGAGGGAAGTAGAAATAGTAGAAATGCTAGATAGATGAACTCTATTAAGAAAGGTCACAGGTATGGGTTTACAGGACATAAGCAGAGCATTGGAAGATAGGGAGCCTTGGAGATGTTTCATTCAAAGGATTACTATGAGTCGGGATCGACTTGAAGGTGATTAACAACAACAAAACTTTCCCAACAGTATTTTGCTTCATCCTACCTTGCTTCATCCCCCTTCCCCCATGCCTTGTCCTGAACCAGTGTCAGGGGCCACTTGCCTTTGCCTGCCTGCTTACCTGTCCCCTGTTTAAAGTAGCACTGGCAACTCTATGCAGCAACTACTGCTTCTTTAGAGGGCAGTCAGGCAACAGCATGAAACGAAGCAAGTGGGGATGGCTGGGAAATGTAGCAGGTGGCAGCTACAATGTAGCAGCAAGATACAAGAGAAGGGAGGTGCAACATTAGGAGATGAAGGGAAAGGGGTGGGAAGGTGGGTGGGGAAGGTAGGATATGCAAGTGGTGTAGTCAAAGAAAGAAGAGAGGAGGTATGAGATGAGATGAGAGATACACTGGCAGGCTACAAAGGAGCACAAGAGGTGGGCATAGGGTGGTAAAAGATACAAGAGAAGGGGTTGTGAGACAAACTGAAGCAAGGAGGGAAAGCAGAGTGGCAGGTGCACATAGAAGTGAATTATGCATCATAGAATTGGAAGAGACTTCAAGGGCCATCCAGTCCAAAACCCTTCATACCCCAGAATTCCATAGCACTGAGTTGTCATAGTTAAAGTGGTGTCGAACTGGATTCTTTCTGTGGTGTGGATGCAACCACACCCACCCACTGGTGTTTCCTTCTAGTAAGGCACCAGGTTTTAATAACAGATTATAATAATAGAATCACTGAATCATAGGAGTTTATCACACTAGCAGGATCCTGCTAGATCTAGACCGCTAGCGCGAGATCATTTGGAGGCATGGAGCTCAGTGTCTTCAGTATGCTGATGACACTCAGATATACCTCTCCATGACCAGATCATTGGCTCAGTCTTCAGATGGCGCCTCCCCTCTTAATGACTGTTTTGCGGCGGTAATGGATTGGATGAGAGAAAACAGACTGAAGCTAAATCCAGACAAAACAGAGGTACTAGCAGTCACCGGTCCGAAACCAGGCTTGGGAATACAACTTCCAGTCCTAGGTTGAGTCACATTCTCCTCCAAGGACTCTGTTCGCAGTCTGCGGGTACTCCTTGATTTGTCACTTCACATGACCAGTCAGGTGAATGCGACGGTCAGGAGTGCCTGTTATCAGCTTCGGCTGATACACCAGCTGCGCCCTTTTCTGGGTACAAAAGACCTGGAGTCTGTGGTACACGCTTTAGTAACCTCACGTCTAGATTTCTGTAACACGCTCTACATGGGGCTACCCTTGTGCCTAACCCGGAAACTTCAATTAGTTCAGAACATGGCAGCCAGACTTATCACTGGAACAGCAAGGAGAGAGCACATAACGCCTGTGCTTAAAGCTCTCCACTGGCTGCCCATCAGTTTCCGGGTACAGTAGAAGGTGTTGGTATTAACCTTTCAAGCCCTACATGGCTCAGGCCCGTCTTACCTCAGGGACCGCCTCTTCCTGTATGAACCGCCCTGCACACTTCGGTCCTCCGGGAGGAACCTGATGAAGCCTATGAAAACTAGGCTGTCGCAGACCTTCCAGAGGACTTTTTCAGCTACCGCTCCCAAGCTCTGGAATGGCCTGCCAGATGAGATGCAACTCATTACATCACTGGCCAGTTTCAAAAAGGCTCTAAAGACGCATCTTTTCCTTGAAGAAGGTATAAATGGACCATCAACTCCCAACTCTGAAAATGTAAATAGAACTGAGGAATCAACTTTAGCTGTTCCCTTACGCAAAACTGCTGATCCATCTACTGCGAATTTTCACATATATTGCTCAGGAGAAAGTATTTTCTTTTAATAGCTGCTGACCAATTTTAACATCTCTAATTTTAACATATTCTGGTTTAATTCAGTTTTATGGGGGGTGGTATGGGATGGATACAATTGCTGTTTTACTTTGTATTTTTAAAATTCTGTTGTACCCCGCTCCGAATATTTTATTAGAGGAGAGGGTTATAAATAAACGTTGTTGTTGTTGTTGTTGTTGTTGTTGTTGTTATTTCCTGATGGAGAGAAGGAGGAGGAGAGCAGTCCCTGGGTGGCCATTTTTAAGTGGGTGAGAGTTGAATTTTAGAAAACTCTTGGGAGAGTGTGTTGTTGCTGGGGGGTGGAGCTTTTGTGAGTCACACCTGTGAGTCACTACAGGATGGAGCTAGCAGTCTCAGATTTGTAATCCCTTATGACATTCTGAAGGCTATGCCTTGCACTATCATTGGTTCCAACATGAACCAAAAGAAAGGGGTCCAGTCTTGTCAGCCTCTCTGTCATATCATGGATCTTTGCCCCAAGGAGACAGCACACCTCCTGAGACATCTTGTCAGGCCCACAAACCACTGCTTCTGTACCCCTCAGCAAGGAGTCCCCCCCCACCACCACCACACGCCTCCTCCTAGGCTTAGCAGCGGCTGTTCCCTTTGGTGCTATTCTCAGGCTCCCCTGCTCTTTCCCTGATGTCTGTCCCTTATGCTCTTCCTCATCATCCTTGATAACAGACAGAGATTTAAATTGATTCTGTAGCTGCAAGCTGCTCACAGAACGTTCCCTGGTTTCCTTACTTCTGTGTGTGACCTTCCTCCAAGCATCTACCTCTGTTTTATTTGGAGTGACCTCCTCCACCCCAGCAGCTTCCTCTGTGTGTTTCCTATCCAAGACATGCCGGTCTGTTCTATTCAGGAGAATCTCCTGCTCCCTAAGATGCTGGAGTGCAGACACCTGGGCCTCCAGCTGCTGTGCTTTCTCTTCTAAGAGGACTACCAACTTGCACTTGGTGCAGGTGTAGTTCCCCACATCTGTAGGCAAGAAGACAAACATCCCACAAGTGTTGCAGGTGAGTGCAGCAGGGCCTTCAGTTTCCATACTGAGAAGTCTTAAGAAGGCACTGAAACAAGTCTGTGGGCTTCCCTTGCTAAACTTGCCCTTTGTCCCCAAGCTCTGTCACTGAGTTCAAGTCACAGTGCCTATAGTTATGCAGAGAGCTACTGGCTACTACTACTACTACTACTACTAATAATAATAATAATAATAATAAAATTTATTTGTATTTCCCGCCTCTCCCCATGGATCGAGGTGGGATTCCAACAACAATAAAATCTACAAACCGGAAAAACATAAAATGCAATTACTAATCCAATATAATCATAAAAACAGTTAAAACTCATTAATACTTAATCAGCATACATCGCTGTTCCATTGTCCATCGTCAGATTCCATTTGTCGGTGGGATAATCACAGCAAATTAGATGGAAAAGCTTGCCGGAAGAGATCCGTCTTTAGTGCTTTTTTGAAAGTGTCTAGGGTGGTAATAAGATGGATCTCTTCCGGGAGATTGTTCCATAATTTCGGAGCCACAGCTGAGAAAGTTCTATTGGAGATTGACATCGGTCTGGTATGTAGACTGGTTTCCAAAAGATTCTTACCTGATGTTCTGAGGGTGCGGGGCAGATTGTACAGGAGAAGGCGTTCCTTCAGGTAGCTCGGGCCCAAGCCTTATAGGGCTTTAAAGGTAATAACCAACACTTTGTATTGCGCTCGGAAGCTAATTGGCAGCCAGTGTAAAGATTGTAATATGGGGGTAATATGATCAGATCTTGAAGCCCCCGTGAGTAGCCTGGCTGCCGCGTTCTGAATTAATTGAAGCTTCCGAACCTGGTACAAAGGTAGCCCCATGTAAAGCGCATTGCAGAAATCTAGACGTGAGGTTACCAGTGCAAGTACCAAAGTTTCAAGGTCCTCTCTGCCCAGGTAGGGACGCAGCTGGCGTATCAGCCGAAGCTGATACCACGCACCCCTGGCTGTTGCTTCCAGCTGAGCAGTCAGCTGGAGCGACGAATCCAGAAGTACACCCAGACTGCGAACGTTGTCCTTTAGGGGAAGTGTGACCCCATCCAGGACAGGTTGACAAATCTCCATCCCTGGGCGGGGTGGACCTATCACAAGCACCTCCGTTTTCTCTGGATTCAGTCTGAGTTTGTTCTCCCTCATCCAGCCCATTACCGACTCCAAGCAGGTATTTAGAGGGGAGATGCCATCCTTGGTCACTGCTATAGCTGGAGGCATAGAGAAATATATTTGAGTGTCAGCAGCATACTGATGGCACTGTGCCCCATGTCTCCGGATGATCTCTCCCAGCGGCTTCATGTAAATGTTAAATAGCAAAGGGGACAGAATGGCGCCCTGCGGAACACCAGATGTCAGCTCTCTTTTACGAGAGCAACTGTCCCCCAGCTTCACCGTCTGGAATTTGCCTGAGAGGTAGGAGCGGAACCACTGAAGAACAGTGCCTCCGATTCCCATCCTCTTCAGGCGTTCCAGAAGGATATCGTGGTCTATGGTATTGAATGCCGCTGAGATGTCCAAGAGCACTAACAGGGTCACACTTCTCCTGTCAATGCCCAGACGGAGATCATCGACCAGGGTGACCATGGCCGTCTTGACTCCATATCCCCTCCTGAAGCCGGTTTGAAATGGGTCTATATAATCTGCTTCATCCAAGACATCTTGGTGTTGGAAGGCGACTGCCCTCTTGGTCACCTTGCCCAGAAATGGTAGTAAAGAGACAGGCCTATAATTTTGTCTAATCAGGGGATCTAGGGAGGGCTTTTTTTTTTTTTTTTTGGTTTTACCACAGCATTCTTCAATGTGGTTGGAAATATGCCCTCCCGGAGGGACGTGTTAATAATTTGGGGGAATAGAGTCATCACTCTGTCCACTCCTGCGACGGCCAGCCATGACAGGCAGGGATTAAGTGGGCAAGTCGTCTTCCTAACACTTCCAAGGAGCTTGTCCACGTCCTCGGTACTCACAAACTCAAAGTGATTCAGTGTAACCCAGTCCACGGAGTCACTGGACGCCTCTATGAACTGTTCTGCTTTAATGCCAGTGTCAAGATCGGCTCTTATCTTCCAACTTCAATCGATCTTGGAGGAAACGGATTTTCTAGATCCATTTCAAACTGGTTTTCGGGCGGGCCATGGGGTTGAGACTGCCATGGTCACCCTGGTCGATGATCTCCGTCTGGGCATCGACAGGGGTAGCGTGTCCCTGTTGGTGCTTTTGGACATCTCAGCGGCTTTCGATACCATCGACCATTGTATCCTTCTGGAGCGCCTGTCAGAGGTGGGAATTGGAGGCACTGTGCTCCAGTGGTTCCGGTCCTACCTCTCTGGGAGGTTCAGGATGGTGCAGCTGGGGGACGTGTGCTCCGATAAGAGGGCCCTCACCTCTGGGGTCCCTCAAGGAGCCATTTTGTCCCCCATGCTCATGCTCTTTAACATTTACATGAAACCGCTGGGAGAGATCATCCGGAGGCATGGGGCGCGGGGTTATCAGTACACTGATGACACCCAAATAGTCTTCTCTATGTCTTCGACTGATGCAGTGACCAGGGATGGCGTCGCTCCTCTCGTGGCCTGTCTGGAATCGGTAATGGACTGGATGAGGGAAAACAGACTCAGCCTGAATCCAGAGAAAACGGAAGTGCTTGTGATAGGTCCTCCCGGCCCAAGGATGGAGGTGGTTCCACCCGTCCTGAGCGGGCTCACGCTTCCCGTAAAGGACACTGTACGCAGCTTGGGGGTGCTTCTTGATCCGTCGCTCCACCTTACATCTCAGGTGGATGCGACGGTCAGGAGCACCTGTTTTCAGCTTCGGCTGTTACGCCAGCTGCGTCCCTACTTGGGCCGGAGGGACCTTGAAACTGTAGTACATGCCCTGGTAACCTCTCGGTTGGATTTCTGCAATGCACTCTACATGGGGCAGCCTTTGTACCACACTCGGAAGCTACAATTAATCCAAAATATGGCAGCATGGTTGGTCACTGGGGCATCCAGGACCCACCATATAACACTGATTCTGAAAGACCTTCATTGGCTGCCTATTCGCTTCCGGGCTCAGTACAAAGTGCTGGTCATTACCTATAAAGCCCTTAATGGCTTGGGCCCAGAGTACCTAAAGGACCGTCTCTCCCCACACAATCCGCCCCGCACACTTAGATCAAGCGGGCAACATCTGCTAAGGGTTCCAGAGGCCAGGCTATCGACAACGGCCAAGAGAGCATTTTCTATATCTGCCCCGAGCCTCTGGAACACATTGCCCACCGAGCTCCGCCTGACTGCCTCTCTCCCCCAATTCAAAAAGGAGTTGAAAACCTACTTATTTAACCAGGCTTATCCTTGATTACCTTCTGGCACTGTCATTTCACCCTCTTGATAAGCCGTTGGAACACTACCATTGTATCTTGCATTGGGATGATAATGTTTTATTTGTTTTATCTGTTGTTTATTTGTAATGTTTTAATTGTAAAAATGATGTGCACCGCCCTGATCGTAGGAAGGGCGGTATACAAATAAAGTTTATTATTATTATTATTATTATTATTATTACTATCTGAGAGATCTTATCGGCGTAAAAGTCATTAAAAGCGTCACAGCAGGCAGTTGTTGGTTCTAATAAGGAATTCAGGGTGGGAAGGGGCCGAGTCAATTCTTTAACCACCCTGAATAGCTCTGCTGGACGAGACTCTGCTAATGCAATACAAGCAGCATAGAATGAATTCTTTGCTGCATCGATTGCAGCTCCATAGGCCTCCAATAGGTTCTCTAGGAGCGTCTTGTCAGATAAGTGTCGGTGTCGGCGCCAGAGGCGCTCTAGTCATCTCATTTCTTGCTTCATTTCCCTGAGATCTGATGTATACCAAGGTTGTTTATTGGGAGCGAGTTGGAGAGGACGCTTGGGAGCGATGCTGTTTAGAGCCCTAGTCAGGTCGTTGTTCCAGGTATCAACCAGGGCATCCACAGAATCGCCGTCGTTCCCAACCATAAAACCCTCTAGGGCTTCTTGGAACCGTTTGGGTTCCATCAGCCTTTGGGGGAGGATCATCTTAATAGGTCCTCCACCCCCGGGGGGGTTATTGGTCGTGGCCTTCAATCCTATCTTGACCAGGAAGTGGTCCGTCCATGACATCTCCTTCCAGAGGCAAGTCTCTGACTCACTTCCTCTGATGTTTCAGGACAGCTTCTCTTCTATTCTCCAAAAACCTCCTTGACTAGATAAGAAAAATTAAAATTTGTGCGCTGTTAGGCATGTGCCTCTGCAAGCCTTCTGTAGACTTAGAGTTCTGGCTTCTCCCAGCAGTGACTCCCAGAATGCAATAGCTCAAGTGTTTAGATCTCACCCAAGATTTAGATTTAGATTAGATCTCACCCAAGCACATGGACAAGAGACTCCTCCTTCTTCTTAAAGGAAAAAAAAAGATCATGGGCTGTGGTTCCATGAGAGGGGACTTCTGGCAAGGGATGGGCTGCATTTCACGCCAGTTGGCAAAAACGTTTTTGCCAACAGTCTCAAGAATCTGATCAGGGGGGCTTTAAACTGAGTTATGTGGGTGAGGGAGACAAAAGTGCTGGAGAAAATAGTCATACTGTCATAGGTGGAACAAGGCAAACAGTGAACTACATCCAAGGGTATTAAAAGAACTGGCAAATGTAATATCAGAATCACTGGCAATAATCTTTGAGAACTCCTGGAGAACAGGAGAAGTCCCAGCAGACTGGAGGAGGGCAAACGTTATCCCCATCTTCAAAAAGGGGAAAAAAGAGGATCCCAACAATTATCGTCCAGTTAGTCTGACATCAATTCCAGGAAAGATTCTGGAGCAGATCATTAAACAGAGAATCTGTGAATATCTAGAAGATAATTCCATAATCACAAAAAGTCAACATGGGTTTCAGAGAAACAAGTAATGCCAGACAAATCTGATCTCTCTCTCTCTCTTTTTTTTTAATATAAAATTACCAGATTGGTAGATGAAGGAATGCTGTGGATATAATATATCTTGATTTCAGTAAGGCTTTTGACAAGGTTCCCCATGACATTCTTGCAAACAAGCTTGCAAAAGGTGGACTAGAAAAGGTAACTGTTACATGGATTTGTAATTGGTTGACTGGCCGTACCCAAAGGGTACTCACCAATGGTTCCTTTTTATCCTGGAGAGAAGTGACCAGTGGGGTGCCCCAAGGCTCTGTCCTGGGCGCAGTGCTATTCAATATCTTTATTAATGACTTGGATGACAGTATTGGGGGCCTAGTTATCAAATCTGCAGATGACACCAAATTAGGAGGAGTAGCTAATACCACAGAGGATAGGATCAAAATTCAGAATGACCTGAATAGACTAGAAATCTGGGCCAAAGCAAACAAAATGAAATTCAACACGGAGAAATGTAAGGTACTGCACTTAGGACATAAAAATGAAATGCACAGATATATGATGGGGGACACCTGGATGAAAGAGACCACATGTGAAAGGGATCTAGGGGTCCAAGTAGACCATAAGTTGAACATGAGTCAACAGTGTGATGTGGCAGCTAAAAAGGCCAATGCAATTTTAGGCTGCATCAATAGAAGTATAGCGTCTAAATCAAGAGAAGTAATAGTGCCACTCTATTCTGCTTTGGTCAGGCCCCACTTGGAATACTGTGTCCAGTTATGAGCACCACAATTCAAAAAGGATGTGGAGAAACTAGAGCATGTCCAAAGGAGGGCGACTAAAATGGTTAAGGGTCTGAAATTTTGCCCTATGAGGAGGGACTTAGGGAGCTGGGGATGTTTACTCTGGAGAAAGGAAGGTTAAGAGGTAATATGATAGCCTTGTTTAAATATTTGAAGGGATGTCATATTGAGGAGGAAGCAAACTTGTTTTCTTCTGCTCCAGAGAACAGGACCCGGAACAATGGATGCAAACTGCAGGAAAAGAGGAAAAGAGGATGCAAACTGCAGGAAAAGAGGAACTCAACATTAGGAGGAACTTCCTGACAGTAAGGGCTGTTTGACAGTGGAACACACTCCCTCAGAGGGTGGTGGAGTCTCCTTCCTTGGAAGTCTTTAAGCAGAGGCTGGATGGCCATCTGTCGGGTATGCTTTGATTGGGAGTTCCTGCATGGCAGGGGGTTGGATTGGATGGCCCTTGTGGTCTCTTCGAACTCTATGATTGTATGATTCTATGATCATGCAGGTAAATGCGATTTAAATGCGATTTAAAGCCAAAAAACAAACAAACTCAGAAATGCCTGAAGTTTATCACACAACGTCGCAGTCAACATGAAATAACGTGAAGCCAAACCACAACCAAAGCAGAGAAAAATGGCAGCCTTTTACTTTTGGAACATCCTGAAAGTAAAAAGCTGCCGCCTTTCTCCGCTCCAGCCACGCATGATAACGTGTCAGGTGAGACAAGGAAAGAAGAGAAATGTAGCTGGTGATAGAGGGAGGAAGGTATTGTGAAGACACAAGATGAGAGGAGAAAGACAAAACCATGGAAGAGAAATGTATTAAGATGGTGCAAGGAACCCAAAACAAGGTGGGCACAAGGTGAGGTAAAGTCCAAGGGAAGAGGTAAAGTTTGTAAATTTCTCTGCACTTTCCTCTGCATCTTTCCTTGTGAGTCAGATGGCAGTCATTCTCATGGGCTTCCTATGATATTTTCATGGATCTCTACCTTTTTGCCATCAGTAAAACAAACAGACAAATAAACAAATGGCAACAGAAACACTGTAGTAATTTGATGAAAACAGCATTACAAAGTGGCTGTATATAAATCATAGAATCTAAGGACTTTATCTCACTGCCCTTTTCGGTCCTTCCCTCCTGAGCTAGGCAGAAGATGAAAACTTTTAAACACAGATTTTATCGCACACTTCCATGTCCTGGCCAGAGGCATCGCATACTCGATCATGGGATCCTGTATCCGATCTGGACTCTTCTGTACTTTGCAAAGAATGGGAAAATCCTGTTCTTTCAAAACATGTGGGAGAAGTCTGGATAGGGTACAGGATGCCATGATCAGGCATGTGATGTCTCTGCCCTGGGCACTGAGAGTGTACAATAAAATCTATGTTTAAAATTTTTCATTCTGTAACTAGCTCAGGAGCGAGGGACAGAAAAGGGCATTGCAAAAAACTCCATAGTTGTTGTTCTTGTTACAACACCCACCAGCACTCCAGGACTGTAAACATCCACTTTGTGCAGTTCCAGTTTTGCTATTAATCCCCACAACAACCCCATATGGTTGATTTTCTGAAAGGTAGTGATGGTCCTAAGTCACATAATAATTTTATTTTTATATCCCACCTTTCTGCCTGGGCAATCAAGGCAGCTTACATAGAATAAAACAGGTTTAAATAAAACATTGCCCGGGTAAAAAATAGAAACCCCCCCTTAAAATAATTAAATACAATACTATTTAAAATAGAAAACTTACCAATTAAAACACAACATGACATTAAAACAGCGATTTTCTGGTAATGTTGGATGGAGTGGGGAGAGCTCAGAATGGATTGGATTTCTCTGTTCAGGGAAGGCTTGCCGGAAGAGATCTGTCTTGACAGGTTGCAACCCAATACCTGGTTTGGGGGCCCCAACTTTAAGTACCTCATTTTGTCTGGATTCACCTTGAGTCGGTTTTTCCTCATCCAGTCCATTACCGCTTCAAGACATTGATTGAGAGGAGAAATGCCATCTGTTGTCATGGCTGCTGACCAAGACATGGAGAAGTATATTTGGGTGTTATCAGCATACTGATAACACCCCGCCCCATGTCTATGGATGATTTCGCCCAGCGGCTTCATGTAAATATTGAATAGCATCAGGGACAGAATGGCTCTCTGAGGGACACTACAATTAAGCTCCACTTTTGAGGAGCAAATGTCCCCAAGCATAACCCTATGGAATCTACCTGTTATGTAATCTACATGTTAAATTCCACAGCTAAGAAAGGATTTGCATTTCAGTCTCTCTGTTCTATGTCCAGCACTTTAAACATCACCCTCTACTAGTTCTCTCAGAAGACCTATTATTATAAAAAATGGTACTGAGGCTGAAACAGAGCAACAGAAAAAACAACAACACAAAAACTATTAATGTGCTGAATTTGCATAACTAGAATGCAAATAAATAACATGCATAATTTCAATAATTTACATAATGTGCATATGTTGGTTTTTTATGATTGATTTTTATTAGTTTTGAGAACAAATAGTCTAATTTACTACCAAAATAATATAAAATCAAAGATAATGGAACAGAAGGAATAAAACAGAAGAAAAGGAAGGGGGGAAAGACATATAACTGTAATAAACAGTAAAGCTCTGAAACCTGCCTCCTGCAATTCTGACTGTAATGCAAATAAAAATAAAAAAAATTATTCTACCATTACAGATCCAACTAAATAATCCTAGTAAAAATACTAAAAATCATAACCACAGATTATTAGATTGTTAGATTTCTTATTGCTCAAAAAAATCCATAAATGGTTTCCAATCTTTCAAAAACCCTTGAAATGGCTTATCTTTTAGAACCCACATTAATTTGGCCATTTTGGCCTAACTCAGCAACCTTAACAATTCATTCTTCCCTTGTCAGTGCTTCAGTCAATTTCCAAGTTTAAGCAACCAATATCCTTGCTGCTGTTGTCATATAGCAAAGAAGTGATCCATATTCCCTATCCAGTTCTTTATCCCTAATGCCCAACAAAAACATTTCTGGCAACATTACAAAATCTAGCTTTAACATTGTTTTTGTTTAAATCTTAGACTTTATATTAATCTTATACCCTTTTATTCATTTTATTTTAATCTTAAACATATTAAACTTTTTGCCTTCTTACAAGTTTACCACATATGAAAAAGGAGCCCATCTTGGCATCCTCAGTGTTGATCTGAAACATTCTGGCCCATTTTTGACAGTTTATTTGGGGTTAGATATCATTTTATAAAAGTTTTATTTTAAATTACAGCACAAAGTAAAATGTATATCTTTGAACTGCATTTTTTCTGATATATCCATGTGGACATTGTGCACAAAATTTTGGGCCCACTTTATCGTGTATTCTTCTGTCTCTAGTTTCAGGCTCATCTGTCTCTGGTTTCAGAAGCAATTTATATACTTTTTAAAACACATGGACATTATCTGTACGCAACTCTAAAACTCATTTTTTCTAACTTCTAAGACTGCATTTCTCTTGTCTTGATTAAATCTCTCCTTATAAGCAAACCAGTTAAAACCATTGCCTTCCTTAAGAATTATCTCTCTTGATTTAAAGTTCCAGCTATCTTATTCAAAAAACAAAAAATTGTCATAAAGCAATCATCTCCAATTTTTAATCCATGCTTTTCTTTTCTTTTTTTTTTTTTTTAAAAAAGGGCTACCTGTAGTGAGGTAGCTAATATTATCTTAGGAAAAAGTCTCTGCTTATACCAAACACATAGAAGAGCCTTTCTAATGCAATGATTTTTAAAATTCAATATGTACCTTATCTTTATCACACCGAAGTATCCATGCCAACCAAATCTTAAATTGTGGCCTTCAAGTTCTAAGAGTGTCACAATTCTCAGCAATTCCTTCAACGATATAAAACAGGAGGCCTTGTAATACCTTTTAACATTAGCATCATGCAGTATTTTAAGTTTTATTCTGGTTTTCTTTGACTAGATATTGTTGACAAATCTAGATTTCTATTTCTGCCATTACACAAAAGGCATTCCACTTCTTATAATAAGGATTGTTTGAAAGAGAAATAAAAACCTTGGCTTTTGCCTTTAATACTGCAATTCT
The DNA here is from genome assembly GCA_034509955.1 of Urosaurus nigricauda. Classification (NCBI taxonomy): domain Eukaryota; kingdom Metazoa; phylum Chordata; class Lepidosauria; order Squamata; family Phrynosomatidae; genus Urosaurus; species Urosaurus nigricauda. The sequence continues at coordinate 5,830,018 of JAOEGL010000014.1, forward strand.
ACCGTTTTTGTTGTTGTTGTTGTTGTTGTTGTTGTTTTCTGCTTTTTAAAATCATGTTAGATGCCTTGGTTTGAGGGGCTGGAATATGGCAAATCTACTCACTAACCTCAGGCCATGGGACCAAATGCAGCCCTTCTTGGATCTCTATGACACTTTTCTTTTATGGTTCCCCAGTTTTTGCATATTTTTCCCCATTCTAAAAATCTGAAATGCTTCTCTGGACATTTCGCCTTTTGATAGGAAGGGTTTAAGCTGTATTTTTGTTCTTGCACTTTTGGTTTGGCCATGGCCACAACTAGAATGTGGGCCCCAAAAATATCTATGAATCTGAATGTGTCCCTCAGGCAGGAAGAGGTTCCACAACCTGCTTCTACTTTGACCTTTTTCTTAACTGGAGATGCCAGGGATTGACACCATAGTCTTCTACATGCAAATCATTTGCTCCGTTACTGACCTATGTAAGTCCTTGCAAGTCACCAAAGCAATTCAATACAGAAGCTGAAAAGTCTCCATGAGGGTTTGCATTGAAGGACAAACTTCCAGGAAGTAGGATAGTTAGAGCAGCAGCCTTTTCGGATATTGTTGGAAGAACTCCGCAGTGTTAAGTAGATTTCCCTGGATGGACACTTAAGGCTCTGGCTGCATCAAGGGTTCTGCAGCAATTATTATAAGCAAGCAAAGAGGTTCCCCTCATTGAACAGGTGTCACACAGATTATCTCCTCAACTAATCCAAAGCTGCTTGAGGGTTGATTGGTTTTTTTCCCTGCTTGTCTCCCTATTTTTAAAAAAGGTAGGTACAAATAATAGTCACCCTCCCACATTAAGCAGTCTCAAATCTGAAAATGATATGATAGCACCTTCGTAGTCAGGGATTAAACACAGACACTCAGTGAGACATACAGCCAGGTTTCCTTAGTACTTGAGAAAATCTGTGCCTCTTCTTTCACCGCAGATCACAGCAAAGGAAAAGAAATGTCTGTATGGACCTTATCACACTAGTGAAATCCTGCTGAGAAACGGGATTTAAAGTAGATTTAAATTAGAAAAAAAAACCCAAATGTAGGAAGTTTATAACATGACCAGAAATAATGTGAAAATAAAGCAAACATAAAGGGGACAAAAGGGGCTGCTATTTTTGTCCCCTTTACGTTTGCTTTATTTTCGCATTATTTCTGGTCTGGTGAAACGTCGTGTGATAAACTTGCTGCATTTGCAGGGATTTTCTAATTTAAATCTACTTGCTAGTGTGATAAGGTCCATGGACACTCAAACACCAGCAGCTGGTGTCTACGTCCTTGTGGTGATGAATCTGCGCCAGGTTTTAGTCCGAATTTTAAAGGAGTTATCCAAGGTGTTGAACCTATTTGGGGGTAAGGTTCGCCACCTTGGATAGCTCCCTTAAAATACAGGCTGAAACATGGAGCAGATTCATTGTCCCACTAATAGGAAAGGTGCAAGCCACCACTGCTCCCAGGGACAGTGATCATCCAGGTTTATATTATATGGCAAAGAACTTGCTAATGAGTCTCATCCTATATCAGCAAGTTTAGTGGGTTATTTAGCCTTGGCAGGTTTAGATGAAAGTGACAGCAGCAGCAACAGGCAGAAACAATAGAACTTCAATTATGGCTGAGACCTTGTACATTAATGTGATGCTGAGGGCACCAAGGAAAAAATTAACAGTGGTGCCTAGGCCCATTGCTAGTGCTGATGCTGATCAGAATGCAAGAAAAAGACAGAGAATGAGAGTTGTGGGAGGAATCTGTGGCAGTCCCTTTTGAAATCTCAGCAACTATCCAAAGGCGTGGCTTGCTGAAACAGTCTTCTGGAAACTAAGGACAAAAGAACCTAAGGGGGGGGGGACAGATTGGCAAGAAGGGACAGCTTGAAGCTGCCCCTTTGGAAGATGGATTGGGGCCATGGCAAACATACTCCATGGCCCCAATCTGCCTTCAACCCCACCAAAAAAGAAGCAGGTAAGATCCGCTTCTTTTTTGGCCAGGGAAAAGTTGACATTGCCAGCCCCATGCCAGCTTCATGACACTCCAGTGGCATGTGGCATGCAAACACCATGCTGCTGGAGCATCATGAATCCGCCCATGTCTGCACAGCCAGGCAGCTTCAAGCTAGCTTGCCAGCATCACAGCATGTGGCATCTAAACACCACATGCCAATGATAGCTGGAAGCATTTATTTTGTCCATCCGTTTGGGCTCTAAAGGGCTTTCCAGACTGACCAAAAGGGGTGGTCCATACTCGCCCCTTTAAGCGGTGAGATGGGGCCAAGGCTGCTGCACCAGCAGCCTCCACGGCCCCATCCCGCCACTTCTGCACTTCCCGCCACTAGTCATCATGGCAAATAGTCCAAAAAGTATATATATATTTTTTTCCAAATATTTTCTATGACTCTTCTTAAGATATCTTTCTTGATGTTTGGCCTTCATAGGCCTTCCTATATGGAAAGCTCCCACTGCTGTTACCATGCCTGTGTTAAGCCACTTTAGATTAACTTGACACATACACATCTCTGCACAAAGAACCTTTGGGAAACCTCCAGCTGCTTAAGGCCTTGGAAGAAGACCTGTTGCTTTTGATTACTGAATAAATAGCCCTTGAGTATAAAGCCTAGAAAAAAGGAGAAAGGAATCTGGCCAATATTTTTGGCTTAAGCTGCAGGGTGTGGAGTGGAGAGAAAGGTTTGTATCTACAGACAACAGTCATTTTAAAAGCAGCTATTGACCATCAGTGCCCAACAGGAGAGAAAACAGGCAGATCAAACATACCTTAGAATGAACTGATCCAGTGTAACATTGTTAGTGACCGTCACTAAAGCACTCACTACTTCTCCTTGTTTGACAGGTTTTGATGGCAGCCAGATGGCCACATTATTGTCCAACCACAACTCTGTCAGCTGAGAGCTCTCTGCAACCTGGTGGAGGCTGACAGAACCAATTCTTTGTAAGTGGGACATGGTTTCCTCTGCTCCTTCCTTCTCTGGACGGATAGCATTGCCCTTCCTCATATCTTCAGTGCTACATTCCCCTTTCTCATCTCCAGGCTGAATGGCGTAGTAAACCTCTACAGAGCTTCCTTCAGATGCATCAACTGCTTTCTTGCGGCCGGTAACAACTGTTGGTGGGTTAAACCAAGCTGGCTGAAGTTCCAGTTCAGCCACACATAAACCCAGATCACCTTTGAGTTGGCAGCTGCCCCGAACTTCCCGTGTTTCTCGAAAAGCAAAGACCCTCATGCAAGGCAGCTGTTCTGTAGCACTGTAGTCATCCCAGTCTCTCCCCACGATATAAAAGAGAATTTGGATTTTAGGCCTGGTCAAATAGACCTTTTCACTCATAATGTAGGCTTTCAGCTTCCAGTTGAACGTAAATTTATTTGTGGATCCAAAGATGTTTGAAGTCAAGAAGAGATCCTGAGGCACAGCATGTTCCACAGAGAATGGGCCATAGCTAGCATTTATCACAGGTATCTTCTTGGATTTGTATGTAAAGAGGGTTTCTGTCCGCGACTGCAAACTTGAGTTTTTCATGAACTCCTGGTTAGCTTCTTTGAGGAAAAATGCAATCTCAGTGCTGGAGATCTGATACTTTACAGGTAGATACGTTGGTAGAGAGGAAAATTTTGGGATGTTGTCCAGGGCACCACGGCCCATGATCACTATTGGAAAAGAAGAACAAATACAGGCAAGATAAAGATCAGCATGGACCAAGCAAAAAATAAAGTAGTGACTGCAAACTGTATTCTATCATTAAACGAGTACTGGTTTATTTTTAATGTTAACATTTGAGCATGTTGGATTGACTTGATCTGTATTCACCTACTACACTATAATGTTGAACTGTAAACACACACAAACACATACACAGACGTTGATTTATCTCATACAATAAATGGCATCTTTGCCATTCTAAAAAACTTAACAGCATTCTTTATTTATTAATTTGATAGGTAGTACTACTCCACTTGAGGCAGTTTGCACAGAAAGGATTCACAACAGAAAAAATATAAACATATTTCTAAAGGGAAAACAGAATTGATATAAATAATCACAAAATTGTATCACCTGAAACTAAGAATAAGACAATAAAAGCAGCTACAAGTTAGCTTGTTTTTAATTTTAACCTGTTCTGTATTGCATTTTATTGTTTTTAATTCTGACTGTTTAATTGTAGTTTTAACACTGGGGAGGGGGTTGGGAAGGGATAAATTTGTATTTTATTGTATTTCTAATGCATTTTTACTGTTGTAACCTGCCCAGATTCCTAGTGATTGGGCGGGCTGTAAATAAATAAATTCTTATTCTTATTAATTTATTTTTAAAATCCATTTGAAAAGCATGAGCCAATTTCAAATTAATCAGTTGAAGTGGATGTAAACAGATATTTTAAAAAAATGCTTAAAACACATACGGTGAGAGGAAGCAGATAAATTTCCAATAGCAGATGTTTCACAGTAATGGTGCAATCCCTGATAAGTCTCCTGTGCCTGCTAGCCTGATGGCCTTTATAAGCAAGCCTTTATAAGCAAGCCCTAGGAGATAATTTTATTAGGTGAGCAAGCTCATGCAGATATAAATCTACAGATCGTTTGGTCCCAGTGACAGCCTGGTGTCCAACAAACAACTGGACAGCTATACTTCAAACCATTTGAAGCTACTAAATCAAAGGTGTACAACAGGCAGAGGGAGGGTTTATATTGTCCCTTTCTGGGATCTCCGATAGCTATACCATTCCATCCACTGTTGAAAATTACAGGTGGGAGCTCATCCAATTGACTTGCCACTGAAACTGGGTGACAAACCATTATAAAAGTTGACTGAGGATTTAACTACGATGAAGAGATAATGGTGCATGGGTGCATGTGTGTGTATTGTGGCACACCTCATCCTCCACTCAAAGACACAAAAACTCTCCACTGCCAAAGATTCACTGAAGAATCCCCTCCCCTATGACAAATGAGATTATCACACTAGGATCAATTCCAGAACCATCCCACAATCATCCCATTACATAATGGGATATTCATTGCCAATAATGGGATGATTGTGGGATGATTCTGGAATTGATCCTGGTTTCCAGTATGCACAGACAAGGCAAGGATGAAGACGCTACCTCCTCCCTCCATGGATGGACCTTTCCATTCTTGGAGCTTTCCCTTTTGTCCCAGGAAGAGTCCAAACCACCTTCAGGGGTAGCCCACATACAGGGTGTGTTATGGTAGTCCAGTCTGGATTAAGTGATTGATAGTTTACTGTGGTCAGATCTGCTTATTCCAGTTAAGGGCAAAGCTATGAGTCTCAAGACTTATGTATACACTGCTCTGTATGACGAGACAGCTACAGAAAAGCATTTTTATATATGTGAGTCCTGGAACAACAACAAAAAACTGAAGTGGATCCTCACTTCATATTTAGTGCAGCTGAAAAAGACCAGGTTGGCTACGGTTTCCCCAAGGACATTTTCAGCAACCGCTCCAAACATATGAAATGACCTCCCGGAGGAGATCCGTCAGATTACCACCCTTGACACCTTCAAGAAGGCAGTCAAGATGGATCTCTTCTGGCAGGCCTTCCCAGACTGACCTCCCATAAAAAGAGAATCCTGTCTGCTCACAGTTGATCTCTCCATCTGCCTATTTTTTTTAAAATTGTTTTAAAAATATTTTAAATTTGAATGTTATAATTGATGGTTTTATTATAATGTTGGGGGGAGGGCTGGGTATTGTCTAATTTATGATTATTTTGTATTATGTATTTTATCTCTTTTACTGTAACCCGCCTCAATCCGCAGGGAGAGGCAGGCTTATTATTATTATTATTATTATTATTATTATTACAAAGAACATTCCTATTTAGCATCCCAGATTTCCATTTAGCAGTGTTCTCCTTCAGGCTGCAGCAGCTAGAGGCATGCATGTCAGTGGGGTAGTAAATCTATTCCAAGTTTGAGACCATACTTTAAAGTATTGATCCAAAATATCCCTAAAATAGGTTCAACACCCTGGATAGTTTCTTCAACATTCATCCTAAAACTCAGGGTGGATTCCCCTCTCCACTAACATGGAAACCACCAGCCAGCTCTGGTCCAGAACACTATAAATTGTGAGGATCTCAAACAGGCCACTATACTTCCTGTCCCTTCTTTCCTACCCCATTGTTCTTTTCAAACTGATATCTATTATACCATGACTATTAAAGATGCTCTGTCCTTATGGAAAATATCCTGAAGGGAAGTTGGAGTACCCTAGATAGATAGATAGATAGATAGATAGATAGATTGCTGTACCTCTGTGAATCCCAGATTATTCCTTAGTATGCTGCCACCTTCTTCCTGCTCCTCATTGACCCTGTCTTGTCTCTGATCTCATTGGCACTCAGCAATTCATTATGAGAGAGAGTGATTAAAATGTGATGCTGGTGCAATCCATTCATGGAATAAAATGTGAGGGTGATTTATGTGGGGCAGGTATAAATGTAAATAGGTCAGTACAGGCATCAGTTCAACTGGAGAAGCATCTGTTGGTGAATACAGAACTTGCCCTGGTACCTGACCATTGGTAGACCTAGTGGCAAGTGTTGGTCTCCAAGTTTAGCAAGAATGAACACAGGCCATCTTTTGTCGGAATAGAAAAGCCCATGAGTTTATGGGCTATGGCTGAATAGGTTTGTCCTCAGTTTGGGTCCATATCCAGGGCCTGATTGGCCTACCTGGCAGCTGATGGAAATGCAGCCCATCTGCTAGGTACTGACTGATGCAGAAATCCACTTGGGAGGAAGCCACTGTAAGTGGGACCTATTCTGTCTATTCTGTGTAGGATCTAGTCTGTCTTGTCAACGCTGTAATAGTGCTCCAGAAAAAAATGCTCTATCGCCTGTCTGATACTAATTCTATGGTAACTTTCCTTCTTAATCTTTCTCAGTGTTCTTACCTAATCATAGCATTTGTGTTTATATTCAAGTGATTTGATCCCATTGAATTTAAGTATTATAGACCGATATGTTATTTACTGTATATACTCATGTATAAGTCTCAAAATTTAGGTCAAAAAATTGACCCAAAAAAACTGAGTCGACTTATCCATGGGTCAATGTAAGTACTGTATCTTTATTCTTATTTAAAAGAAGGAACCATCCCCTGGTGAAAAGCAAGAGTATAATCTGTCCTGGAAACACTGACCCCTTTACTCTCTCATCCACCCAGTTTTAAGAATAAGAACAAAGAGTTATGTCTGATGGACTTTTGGAAGTTATTTGACATTGTTTTACTTTACTTCATCCTTTAGATCCTTTCCTATATGCCCCTAAATTTTACCCTCAACTTATCTACGGATCATAGCAAAATCCATTAATTTTGGCCCCAAAACTTGCCCTTGACTTACACATGAGATTGACTTATAGTCGAGTATATACAGTATTCTGTGTTGTACTTTTTAATTGTACTCATTTGTTTTATATGTGAATGGCCTATGGACCAAGCATTAATAATAAACTACTACTACACTGTGTGGTTTCCCAGCCACCTGGCTATGAGGCCACCAAGCCAGGCATGACCTGGTTGCCTACAGCCCCATGGTTCCTTAAGGGGACCCCCATACCTATTATACAACTCACATAATCCCTAGCCAGCTTAGTCAGTGGTGCAGTCATAGTTTAACCTGAAACAATATTGAAACACTTGAAGGAATTTTATCCAGCCTCACAGGTTGTGAAAGCTGGTCAGTGAAGAAAAGTGACAGGAAGAAAATCACCTTATTTGAAATGTTTTACTGGAGGAGAGTGCTGTGGATGCCACGGAAATCCGAAAAGATGAACAAAAACAGGACTTAGAGCAAATCACGCTCCTACTAGCAGAAAATAACAAAGACTTGGAATGATTAGTGAAGAAAGTCAGGGAAAAAAGTACAAAGGCAGTTTTACAGTTGAACATTAACAAAACAAAAAATAATGACTGATTTACACAACTTTAAAGCAGGCAATGAAGACATTAAAATGTTCAAGATTTTCCAACCTTTGGCTCAGTCATTAATCAGAATGAAGACTACAGTCAAGATATCAGAAAAAAATTGACATGGAAGGGCAGACATGAAGGAAGTGTCAAGATACGAGGGGGTATCATAAAGTTTTAATTATCACCTTTAAAAAAATGACAGAAAATTTGTTTTGATTTTCAGTCGTTAACTTATCTCTATGTAGTCACCATCCAGATTTACACATTTTCCCCAGCATTTCTTGACGCTCCAAATACCATTATTGTTGAAGTCTGCAGATTGCACCTGACATGGATTTTACACTTTAGTTACTTCTGGCAGAGCCAGTCACAAAAATAAAGGACACAATCAGTTGATTTTCTCAGCAACGTGCACTTAGGAACCAATGATGACACTGACAAAATGTTATCAATATGCCATAATAACTTCCGGGTGATAATTATTACTTTACAATACCCCCTCGTAAGGCGCAATCTGCAGACTTCTACAATATCAGGTATTTGGAGGGTCAAGATACGCTGGGGAAAATGTATAAATCTAGATAGATAAGTTAACAACTACAAATCAAAACAAACTTTCTGTCATTTTTTTAAAAAGGTGATCATTAAAACTTTACGATAGCCCCTCATAGATCATTGAATACTAAAATTACGATGGTCCATACCATCGTATTTCCCATTTCTATATATGGTTGCAAAAACTGGACAGTGAAGAAAGTTGACAGGCAAAAAACACACACAAAAAAAAAAACCCCAACTCATTTTAAATATGGTAGTGGGGAAGAGTTCTACAAATGTCATGGACTGCTAAAAAGACATGGGTTCTGGAGCCAATTGAGCCTGAATGCTCCATAGAAGCAATGATGACTAAAATGGGGTTGTTGTACTTCGGACATATCATGAGAAGGCATGAATAACTAGAAAAGACAATAATTCTTGGAAAGGTAGAAGGCAATAGGAAAAGAAGGAAGACTGCATTCCAGATGGATAGACTCAATCAAGAAAACCACCACCTTGAATCTGCAAGATCTGCGCAGAGTTGTTGATGAGAGGGTGACTTGGAGATCTCTCATTCATAGGGTTGCCATGAGTCCAAATAACAAGAGGACTTAAGCTAGTTCAATACCTTTGCTATAGTTCTTAGGAGAAGACAGTAGCAGGACAGAAAGCTCTTTAATATATCATCCTCAGCATCACTACCAAACAGTTCCCAAGATAGCCACAGCAGCTGAAGAAGCATAACACCTACCAAAGTTGTTTAACACAAACATGGTGGCACCATCTGCTTTTGTGTGAGCATGGGAGTTGGTGTGATGCTAACAAGTGAAAATTAATAGAGGTTTGTTCTTTCTTTCTTTCTTTTTCTGATGAAGCTAGGGTAAACTAGGGAAGGGGGAAATGCCACATTGGAATGGTAATTTAAGGTGATGTCCCTTCATATTTAATATATGAGACTGTGGAATTTGTTTCCTCCCAAATTAGCATTACTGCCATTATCAGCCAACAAATGTAATTTTAAAAAATACTAGCAGAAAAATAAAATAAAATAAAATACAGACACTACAAGGGACAGCCAATGAAGATCCCATTTAATTTTAACTTATCAGGACATCACTACTTCTCCTTCACCCTGCTCCATACTCATCCTATGTCAGCTAAAACCTTGTTTGGAAAATTATACTGGTTTATTATTGAATCTGGCAACTCTTGTCGTTTTGGCACACAACGCATATTATATGTTACAGAGTTTCCAGGTTTAATCCCTGGGGTCTCCAGTTAGCAAAGTGAGAACTAGGAAAGTTTCTTCCTGACATTTCACCAGCATCTGTGGCTGACATCTTTAGAGAATACTGGAATGGAAGAGAGTGAGTGTGTGACCCTGGTAGGGAGGGAGGATTGATTCCCATGTTAATCTGTGTATTGTTCTGTTGTTGATGGCAGCACCTCAAGGTGGGAGGATATGCAAAAGAGGATTAGTGTCTGCCAATTGGTGATCATTGTCTTCTGAGAAAGCTCCTGACCCTGGGTGGTTTTTCATTTGCATTTTCTGAGTCCTGATTTTGCTATTTTGCAGGAGTGGTAGCCAAACTTTGTTTACTTTAAGGGTTTCTTCTTTCCTGTTGAAGTCGTCCAAGTGTTTGTGGGTTTTGATGGCTTTCCTGTGCATTCTGACCTGATAGCTGTTGGCATGGTCCAGAACAGCATTTTATGCCCAGTATGGTTTATAATGTGTTCTGCTACTGCTTTTTCTGGCTGACACAGGCTGCAGTGTCTCTCATGTTCCTTGACTCATATTTGGACACTACAGACTGGGTCAGCCAGAAAAATAGCAGTAGCAGAATACATTATAAACCATCCTGGGCATAAAATGCTGTTTGAAAACACTGAAATTTTAGGCCATTGACTATTAAAAACTAATAGAAGAATAACAGAAGAACTAATGGGGACAGTGGACAACCCTGTCTGGTACCTCCTTGTATCTGAAAGCTCTTCTTTCCCAATTTATAAAAATCCATGCTCTTTGATTTTTATAGATTTCTCTTACCCAGATGCTGAAATTATGGTCAATAGTATTTCACACATTGGCTGCCACTTAACTGTATCAAAAGCCTTTTCAGGGTCAATAAAAATTAGTCCTAACTTTGTTTAATTTCTCTTATTCATAATGTTCTAATATGTTCAAGATATACGTTAAATTCTCTCTAAGTTTTCTTGGGATAAAAAAATCTTGCTGGTTTTCATTGATCTGAAACTGTAAGCAGTTTTTCAGCCTACTTGCCAAGGTTAGTGTCAAAAGTCTGTACTCTATATTTAGGAGTGAGATAGGTCTCTCAAAAAACAAGAATAAAAAATCAATTTGATTACTCCTATAGCTTTGAAAATTGAGTTGATTGTACTTATAGAAGTTATTTAGTCATAGAGCCAAATATCAGTAAAATATAGCACAATTCAAATACCCTCTCTAATTAAATACTAAGTTGATAAGGTAATATATTAAATAAAATAAATTACAACTGTTTCTTAATTATTTCATCTATAAATTCATATACTCTTATCATCCTCTTCCTTCCTTTCTTTTTTCTTCTTAAATTACTTACTCTGAAATCCTTAATCTTAGTCCACTATTGTCTTTGCAGTCTTTCCATTTCTTCTCTGTTTCAATTTGCCTCATCCTCACTCTCTTTCACTTTCAGTCCTCCATCTAGCATCCATCTATTCCACGAAGCCCAGTAGTCTGATATACGCCACATATAATATTTCAACAGTTTTTTTCTTTCCTTAATATAATAACAGCACAAAAGTTCCGGTATGAAGTCAATCTTAATCTGTCCTTTTCCAAAGTCTCCTTCTTGTACACTCCTGTCCCAGCATCTTACCATCTCTCCTAACTACCACTGAACCGCAGTAAGGTATTTGAAATGTCACTCCATACAAGCCTAGCACAACAAGAGAAATATGATATAAAAGGCATCACTGAAACCTGGTGCGATGGTTCTTAAAATTGGAATATAGAAATAGAGGAATATAACCTTTTTAAGAGAAATGGGCCAAACAGGAAAGGAGGAAGAATAGCATTATATGTCAGGGATATTTACACCAGTGAAGAGATCCAGGACATCAGTACTGGAGGCCAAGTAGAGAGCACCCGGATAAAAATTAAAGGGGAAAGAAACAACAGGGATGTTATTGTGGGAGACTACTACAGACCCCCAAGTCAGATGGAAGAATTGGATGATGCCTTTCTAGAACAGATACACACTCATAAAGGAGTGCTGTAGTAGTGATGGGTGACTGAAACTATCCAGATATTTGCTGGAAGTCAAACTCAGCCAAATCAAGGTCTAGCAAATTCCTCACTTGCCTGGAAGACAATTTCATTGTCCAAAAGGTGGAAGAGGCAACAAGGGAATCAGCCATTTTAGATCTTATCTTAACCAACAGGGAAGACCTAGTTGATGGAGTGCAAGTGGTGGGATCCTTAGGTGGAAGTGACCATGTTCTCCTGGAGTTTGTTATACAGTGGAAGGGAGAAGCTTGGCATAGTCAGACATGCACTCTAGACTTTAGGAGAGCTGATTTCAATAAACTTAGAGGAATATTGGGGGTGATCCAGTGGTCAGGAATACTAAAAGAGAAGAGAGTTCAAGACGGATGGGAGTTTCTCAAAAAGGAGATACTGAAGTCGCAAAAATGGAAGATGTCTCAAGAAGCCAGGATGGATGACTAAGGAACTTTCAACTGAGCTAAGTTTTAAACAGAACATATATAAGAAATGGAAAAGTGGGGAGATTATGAAAGAGGAATGCAAACAAATAGCCAGCATGTGTAGGGATAAAGTCAGAAAAGCTAAAGCACACAATGAACTCAGGCTTGCTAGAGAGGTTAAGAACAATAAAAAGGGCTTTTTTGGATATGTCCGCAGCAAAAGGAAGAAGAAGAAGGAAATGGTAGGGCCACTGCGTGCAGAAGATGGCAAAATGCTAATAGGAGACAGAGAAAAGGCAGAATTACTCAACACCTTTTTTGCTTCAGTCTTCTCAGAAAAGGCAAAGGGTGTGCAAGCTGAGGATAATTGAGCAGATGACAGAACAGGGAAATTACCAGCTTGATTGATGAAGGGAATGTTGTGGATATAGTATATCTTGATTTCAGTAAGGCCTTTGACAAGGTTCCCCATGACATTCTTGCAAACAAGCTTGTAAAATGTGGGCTAGACAAGGTAACTGTTACATGGATTTGTAATTGGTTGACCGGCCAAACCCAAAGGGTGCTCAATAATACCTTCTTTTCAACCTGGAAAGAAGTGACAAGTGAGGAGCCACAGGGCTCTGTCCTGGGCCCGGTCCTATTCAGCATCTTTATTAATGACTTGGATGACAGAATTGGGGGCATACTTATCAAATTTGCAGATGACACCAAATTAGGAGGAGTAGCTAATACTCCAGAGGACAGGTTCAAAATTCAAAGTAGCCTGAATAGACTAGAAAGCTGGGCCAACGCTAACAACATTAAATTCAATGCGGAGAAATGTAAGTTACTGCCCTTAGGGCAGAAAAATGAAATGCACAGATATAGGATGGGGGACATCTGGCTGAATGAAAGTACGTGTGAAAGGGATCTAGGAGTCCAAGTAGACCATAAGTTGAATATGAGTCAACAGTGCCATGCAGCAGCTAAAAAGGTCAATGCTATTTTAGGCTGCATCAATAGAAGTATAGCATCTAGATCAAGGGAAGTAATAGTGCCACTCTATTCTGCTTTTGTCAGGCCCCACCTGGAATACTGTGTCCGGTTCTGGGCACCACAATTCAAAAAGGATGCAGAGAAACTGGAGCATGTCCAAAGGAGGGCAACTAAGATGGTGAAGGACCTGGAAGCCATGCCCTATGAGGAGCGACTTAGGGAGCTGGGGATGTTTAGCCTGGAGAAGAGAAGGCAAAGAGGTCATATGATTGCCCTGTTTAAATATTTAAAGGGATGTCATATTGAGGAGGGAGCAAGCTTGTTGTCTGCTGCTCCAGAGACTAGAACGCAGAACAATGGATGCAAACTGCAGGAAAAGAGATTCCACCTCAACATTAGGAGGAACTTCCTGACAGTAAGGGTTGTTCGACAGTGGAACTCACTCCCTCGGAGTGTAGTGGAGTCTCCTTCCTTGGAGGTCTTTAAGCAGAGGCTGGATGGCCATCTGTCATGGATGCTTTGATTGGGAGTTCTTGCATGGCAGGGGGGTTGGACTGGATGGCCCTTGTGGTCTCTTCCAACTTTATCATTCTATGATTCTATGACTCTAAGCCGGCATGGTGTACTGGTTTGAGCATTGGGCTATCAATTTGGAGACCAAGGTTCAAATCACAGCTCAGCCATGTTAATCCACTGAGTGACCTTGGCCAGGTCACATCCTCTCAACTTCAGGGCAAGGCAAAAGCAAATTCTCTTTGAAACAATCTTGTCAATGAAACCCCATGATGGGTTCACCTTAAAATCACCATAAGGTGGAAATGACTTGAAGGCACAGAACAACAACAACGATGTGAGCCCCACCAAAATGTTGCTCTGTTCTTCTTTTGGGGCACTTGGAGAAAATTTCACCAGTCAGGTTACTGATAGTGTCACTTCAACTTTGACTTTACTATCTTTTAATTTAAAACAAGCAGCTGTAGTGCTTGTGACACTAAAGCAGCAGCTGTGCCATGGCCATAGCTCACTCCATGCCCCCTTCTCTCTACCACATCCCTCTTCCTCTGCTTCTTGATGTCCTTCAGCTTTCAAAAAGGATGCTTAGGTAGAACTTATGTGAGCTCTTCTGCTTCCCCTTAACCACAGGAACCCCACCTATCAGCTGGTAAATGCCACCAACTGATCTGAACTCTGGGACAAGCAATCACCCCTTGGAGATGACAGCAATCCTCATGCTGCCATTCCACCAGAAGAAGTATCAAACTTCTATAAGTGTGCCCTGTAGATTTTGGCTATAGCCCTGTTGGTGATTTATCCCAGTGCAACAGATTTATTGTGTTGGCCTCATGCAACTTTTTTTCAGGTTGTGTAATGGACATCTGTGTGTTTTCAGTGTTGGACTCTAGTTCTAGGAGCTCGTGTTTGAAATCCAGCTTGGACACATATAGCCACTGGGTGACCTTGGGCAAGTCACACTCGCTCAGCCTCCCCCCTCTGAATGGCAACCCCCCTCTGAGGAAACCTGCCAAGAAAACCCAATGATAGGTTCACCTTAGGATCACCATACGTCAGAAACAACTTGAAGGCATACAACAACAACAAAAACAACAACAACAACAACCATGGAAGGAAGGTGGAGGCAGAGAAATAAGTTGCCAGTGAGAGAAAAGCTGTCCTACCACCCCACTATTACTATTGCAAAGGTGGCCATTCTGCTTTTGCCACTTCCACACTCTCTCTGCCACCATCACCACCTATGCAGGTGTACCTATGTTGTCCTGGTGGAACTTAACTCATTTATAGAAGCATCTGGGAATACAAGCACTGGCTCACCTTGTGAGATGTTTGTTTTTGGCGTTGAAGGTGGAGTCATCCTTGATGGAGTTGGTTTCCCCTATTTGCTCCAATCAGGTAGGACTTTGAAGTTCTGGGCGTGTCCTACAGGAATCCATCCCCCTGAAGACCCAGTGATAGAACAGCGTAGATAGAACAGTGATAGAAAGTGACAGAAGTATATAGAAAACTATAACCTATAACTAACTGTAGAAAGTTAAACCTCATAACCATAACACAAACAGGCCTTATCACATGTATTTAGAACAGAATAACCCCCCAAACCGAGAAACGACTCCTCATATTTGGGAGGGCAGGATGACTCCACCTTCAACGCTGAAAACAAACATCTCACAAGGTGAGCCAATGCTCGTTTGTCCAGCGGTGAAGGTGGAGCCATCCTTGATGGGGACATACCAAAGCTCCCCAACCGGGCGGGAAATTGAGGTAAACAAAAATTACAAAATCAACTGTAGAATCTGCCTGCCAAAAGAGGCCTCGGCTGACTGACATGCGTCAATCCGGTAGTGGTGGATAAAGGTAGACGGTGAAGACCAAGTGGCGGCCCTACAAATATCTGAAAGGGGAGCATTGGTCGCTACGGTGGTGGAAGGGGTGGCACTATGTGTGGAATGAGCAGTGACCCTCCCCTGAAGCGTGGCTCCTGAAGAAGCGTAGCACTTAGAGATGCAAGATCAAATCCATCTGGCCAGAGTAGAAGATGAGACCTTGTTTCCCAAGTAGGCAGTACAGAAAGATACAAACAGATGGTCAGATTTACGAATCTGATGAGTGTGCTTAATGTATATACGCAGGGCCCTGCGTACATCCAAGGTATACCAGGTTTTTTCCAACTCTTTCTTAGGGTCCGGAACAAAGGATGGCAGAACAATTTCCTGAGACCTGTGGAACGTGGAATTGACTTTGGTCATGAATGAGGGATCCAACCTAAGGAGAACTGAATCCTTTTGAAAAATACACAGTTCTGCCTTGGTAAACAGTACTCCCAGTTCAGACACCCTGAGCGCCAAAGTGATAGCTCTCAAGAACAGAGGTTTCCAGGAAAGGAACTTTAAGTCTACCTTGTCTAGGGGCTCGAATATATGAAGAACGATATGAAGATCCCAATTAGGATACCTATGGACAGTAGGAGGCTTGATAAGGGAGGCTGCCCTCAAAAACTTCTTGACATATATGTGATTGGACAACTTATGAGCAATCTTCAATGGAACTGCTGAGGCAATAGCGGATACCTGTCTCTTAAGTGTGTTGGGTCTCAGACCCTTGTCAAGACCATCCGCGTATCGATGGAAAATGTGGAAGGGGAGGCATTATGGGATTCGCACCAATTGCAGAAGGACCGATGGGAATATTCTTATATCCTGCGTGTCGAGTTCCTTCGAGATTAAATGATAGTATCATTCACCCTAGGGAGCAACCCATCCTTCAACAGCAGTCACCTTTCAATCTCCATGCATGAAGATCCAACCATCCTGGGTCTGGGAAGGCGATTCGGCCCTGAGTTAGAAGATTGTTGTGAAGAGGTAGACGGAACCCCTCCTGAGCTAGATTTGTTATCTCTGCGAACCACGCTCTTCTTGGCCAATGGGGTGCCACAAGAATGATCGTGGACCCTTCGTGTCTTAGCTTCTGAAGGCAACGGGATATCAGTTCTGTTGGAGGAAAAGCGAACGGTGAGTGAAGAACATCTATCTGTTCCGCTCCCTGGGTTAGGAACCTTGAGAAGAACCTGGGAAGCTGGTTGTTTGCTGGGGAGGCGAACAGATCGACTAGAGGCTTTCCAAGCCTTTGGACAATTAGGTCGAATGTCTCCGGATGGAGGTGCCATTCTGCTTGGTTTATGTCCAACCTGCTTAGCCAGTCGGCTTTTGTGTTGAGATCTCCTTTTATGTGTTCTGATTGTATGGAAATCAGATTGGCCTCTGCCCAAAGGAGGAGACTGGAGGCTTCCTTCATTAGAGATAACGATCTGGTCCCCCCTTGTCTGTTTAAATACGCTTTCGTTGTCATGTTGTCAGTACGCACCAGAGCAGCCCTGTCCTTGATGTGATGGGAGAACGCCAGAAGGGCCATCCTTACCGCCCTGAGTTCTGGTGAATGCGATGTGACGTCCACCATGAGAGAGAAAGCCTGACCCTGTGGGGTACCGAAATGAGTTTGTGAATGAGAAGGGCTATAGACTTCTGGTGAGGAAGGATTAGCCACTGCAGCTCGCATGAATGGAATTGCACCCACAGAACACACTGAGACACCGCAATCATGAGCCCCTGCAATCTCGCCAGAATCAGTAGGTCTGCAGAAGGCCTTTGAATTATTGATCTTATGGTCTCTCGTATCATTTTGACTTGGTCCAGTGGTACAAACAGCCTGTTTGCAGATGTATCTATGATTACCCAGGTGGTTGATACAATGAGACGGGGTAAGGTGGCTCTTCGCAAGATTTACCAGAAAACCATGGAAGAAAGAATGAAATTGACATCTACAACACCTTGTTCTGGTAAAGCGGAGGCAATTAGAATGTCGTCCAAATAAGGGAAGACACGGAATCCTTGGAGTCTCCAGTAAGCCACCAAGGCTATCAGAATCTTTGTAAACACCCTCGGTGTGGACGAGAGGCCAATTGGGAGGGCTCTGTACTGAAGATGGAGGCCGTGATAGCAGAAGTGTAGAAATCTGAGGGATTCCTGATGAATCAGGATATGAAAATAAGCTTCTGTCAAGTCTAATGATGCTAGAAAGGAATTCTATGATAGTCTTGAGGGTCTCCATCCTGAAACTGCGCTTCGAGAGAAATTTGTTGACTCTCTTCAAGTTCAAACGGCCCTCCAAGACTTGTCCCTTTTCGGAACAAGGAACAACTTTGAGTAAGATCCGCTCGAGATCTCTGAGGAAGGGACCGGCTTTACTGCTCCAATCTGGATAAGATGCCTGATGGCCTCCAACATAAGCTGGGGAATTGCGTTGTTTCCCTGAGATATTGGGAGTGGATTGTCCAGGTGAATTATGTTTTCCATAGTGCTTGTACTGGATCTTGGAGGAGGATTCTGCTCAGACCACTGATGTCCGCCACCCCTGCCACCCCTTCCTCTGGATGGAAAGATCTGGAGGAGCGAAAAGAAGACTGCCTTGGCGTAAGGGCTTCCTGTCATCCCAGCGGGGAAAGGAAGGAAGGGGCTTTTTCTTATCTTTAGTCTCAATCTGATCGTTCAAACTATCGAAGTATAACACTGCTCTCCATTGCTGGAAAAATTCTTGCAAGGATACTCCTGAACAGATTAGTTCTTGCTATTGCAGAACAACTTCTCCCTGAAAGCCAATGCAGCTTCAGAGCTAATAGGAGCACTACACATATGGTATTTGCTCTTAGATAACTGCGAGAGAAATGTAGACAGCAAAACAAAGGACTCTATGTAACATTTGTCGATTTTACCAAAGCCTTCATGAGTAGAAAAGGTCTGTGGCAGATCCTGGAACAACTAGGATGTCCCCCCAAATTCCTCAAAATCATTATCTTGCTACATGAAGGCCAGCATGGTCAAGTCAGATATGGTGATGCTTCGTTAGCGAAGAAAAGCCAGAGAGAGAGAGAGTCTCAATCAGTATGGGGTCTAAGGCCTCGCCAAACAGCTTGCCACCTCCGAATGGGGCCATAGTTAGATTCTGTTTGGATCTAGGATCCACCTGCCAATTTTTTAACCAAAAATGCCTTCTCACTGAACAGAGGCTGCCTGAGTGCGTGCACTAAATTGTATAACATCAAGGGAAGAATCTGCAGCAAACGCCAGAACTTCAAGCAATTTGTTAATTCCCTTGCGCAACCTGGTGTTACCACGGGGACCTCCAGGAGAAGATCCTTAGCCCACAAATGAGTGGCTCTGGTTAGCACAGAAATGGAGGAGGTGGCCCTAATGGCGGTGGAAGAAACCTCAAAGGACCTCTTGAGGGTTGAGTCGGCCCTTTTGTCCTTGGGGAGTTTGAGGGAATCTTCGCCATCCTTAGAATAAATGGCTGAGGTAACTAATGACACCACAGGGGCATCCACTAAAGGGATCTGTAGTTTAGCCATAATGGGCTGAGGAAGCGAATGAAATTTTTAAACTGAACTTGGATAAGGCCTAACCATGGCCGGCTTTGTCCACTCTTCCTTCATTATTCTCATAAAGTCAGAGGGAAAGGGAACCTCATCACAAGCTGTCACGGGCTCGGGGAATGAATCCTTTGTGCCCTTAGAGAGGTCATTGTCCTCCTGAACAGGAGTTTTGGGTTTTACATCTAACTCCAGAACTCTGATGGCTTTTTCCAGCAGAATAGAAAAATCAGTGCAGAACAGCCTTGCTGAAGAAGACGGGAGAGAAGCCACAGTTTCATCCTTATCGGACCACTCTCCTTCCTCTAGTTCCGAGGAAGCTGAGGAATGAGCATTAGAATGTGAAATCACATCATCCTCTGAAGATCTAATAGGAGACAATCTAGGTGTTTTTTTATTCAGAACCATTGCCACTAGAGGGCGCTCTGCGCTTAGGCTTATGAGCCCACCACAGAGTGTTTGGGCGCAAATCTGCCCCTCTCAGATTGGGGAATGGCATCCCTGGATGACCTGGATGCAGGAGGAGAAGAGGAAGACTCCCTGGCTCTTTTATGTGTGTGTGGGGGGGGATTTCCCTTTGGTCCCCAAAACCCCATGGGAACTCCCCTCAGAGATGGTGGCCTGGTGACTATGGCCTCTTCCCTGGGGAACAAGCCCCTTGGAAGCAGAGGAGGATGCTGCTTGCTGGGCCAGGAGGGAGGAGAGGAGGGAGGCAAGATCTGGGGAAATAGAGCCGCTTACAGCGGCATTACTCACAGCTCTCCCACTTCCAGCTTGTGGGACTGCTCCCTCCCGATCGTGGGACAGGTTTCGGTGGTCTGGTGTACCCGAGCACAGAAACGAGGGATATCCCTCCTTCAGCTCCACCGCGTGGCCCCCAAGCCGCGAGCTCCTAGAAGGAGCCGAGTCCCTGGCATGGGAGGCCCACCGCAGAGGTCCCGAGTCTCTGGACATTCTGGGGCGTTGGGACTCCTCCGATGCCACCTCCATGGTGGAGAAACTGTCCTGCCTAGCCTGGCCTACTTGCGAAGAGAGGGGAGGAAGGGAGGGATAGAGAGAGAAGGGGCTTTATTAAAAAGGAAAAACAGAGAGAGAGAGAGAGAGAGAGAGAGAGAGAAGAATGAGACCTGAAGGAGCAAAGTTAGAAACTAAACTGGGTCTTCAGGGGGATAGATTTCCCTAGGACACTCCCAGAACTTCAAAGTCCTATTTGATTGGAGCAAATAGGGGAAACCAACCCCATCAAGGATGGCTCCACCTTCACCGCCGGAAAATAAAAGTATACCACAAAAAGAGTGATGGTATTCCTAGCTAAGCTACAAGGGCAATATAGCTCACTCAAACCTTTTTGACTGCTGGGGCAGGGTGGGGAAGAATCAAGTACAGTTCAGTTTTTATCTGTAATGACTTACTTTCCCATCTTGGAGAGTGCAGTGACCAGCCGCGACGGATAAGACTACTTCAGAACCTGTGAATAACTTCACTGCCCAGGGGGATATTCCAGACCACAGTATCAGGGCTCGATGGCCCAATCTAGATGGGCACTTTAAGGTGCGATAAGGGCTTTTAAAAGTGCATTTAGGGTTCGGGAGGGTGTAGCGTCTACACCCTCCCGAACCCTAGCGCGTATGGACACTGCCATTATTAAATGGCTGCGTCCATATGGGTGAGCCATGATGTCGTCATGGTGTGTACAGCGTTTAGACACGCTGCATGTGCCATGACAACTTTGTGCCGTGGGAGGGCTCCAAGCGCGCCCTTTCCATGGCACAAAAAAGGAGCTCGAAAACCAAGCTCCTTTTTGGCTCGGGTCTTTGCCGCGGCCTTTAAACAGCAGCGGCAAAGACCTGGGGAGAAAGGGGCCGCAGCACCGGCACCTTCCTCCCCTCGCCAGCTCCGAGGGAAGTGGGGTGCAGCGGGCGCCCAGGGCACCGGCTGCACCCCACTTTGAGGCCGTGGGGAACTGGCAGTTTGCCACTTCCCCGCAGACTCTGGAAGCGGCAGGGATGGGGCTGCGGAGGCTGCCGGTGTGGCAGCCTTGGCCCCATCCCGCCGCTTCTTGAGGCGAGTACAGACCACCCCTTCTGGGCGGTCTGGAAAGCCCCATTGTGTACGGCAGCTGCACAGAAAATTCCTGATGGCTCATCAGGCCTTTTTCATTTAAAGGCTTAGGCACTACATGAGCCTTACTTAACCCCAATTATCCAGAGGTCACAGATGAGGTATCAAATAAGAGAGAGTTAGAGCGACAAAATCTGGGCCTCTTTGAGACCTTTTCTTATTAAAATCCCCTGGATGAGACTTCCAATGTCTTTGTTGGGATGTTTTTGATTGTCTTCCTGCCATAGAGTAAAAACGTCAACCGAAATAATAATGATCAGCCACTTCTTCCCCCTCTTCCTGCCTCGCAGGAATGCTTCTCCATTTCTTGCCAATGCACGATTTACTAGTAATATTTACTAGTACAGCGTCAATATTGAGAATCTGCCCATCATTCCAGAAGGAAGCCTCACCCTCTATGCTGACAAATGAACCATCTGATGGCAAATGAACCATCAGAGCTTTGCGACGAAAGGGATGGAGTTTTCCATCACATGTGGTGTACACACTCTTCACGCAAGGGCTATATACCTTTCAACTGTCTCAATTTGGCAGGAACAAATCCAGTTAATCTACTGTTGACTCGGTGTTTAGACTGCTTTTAAAATGTCCCAGTTTCTCTCTCCTCCTCCCATTTCCATCCTTTGTCCCTAGCTTCCTCCAATTGCTGTAAACTACTTCAATGTCCAAAAGTAGCTTACATTCAGTTAACTCAGTGGGTCTGGAGAGAGGACAGGGGAGAAGAATGTCCTTCCCAGGAGGGTCAGGAAAAAGCTGAAGCCTCTCCGTTTGTCTGTTTTTCCTCTTTAATAATGTTTGCCATCTCGACCACAATCTGTCATTGCTTGGCCACACGTTTCCCACTTTTTATCTGTGAAATGTTGGAGTGTATGTAGCTTAGAACCTTGCTGGAGAAAAAGATTCTGGGCTCACCATGCGCTTAGAGGTGCCCTGTTCTTTAATTACTAATGTCCGTTTTTTCAACTTGAGTGTAGGTCTTCTGGTTATTGTAAAAGAAAAATATCTCACAAGGCTGAAATCTGTCCACTCTGAAACACACAATACTGGGCTAGATGCAAATAGATGGTAGAAGACCAGAGCTTGGAAAAGTTACTGTTTTGGACTACTAATCCCAGAATGTGCCAGCCAATGTAGCCAGCAGTGGGCATTGTAGCCCAAAATATAATGTCTACAGGCTGTGTGTAAGACAACTTTTTGTGGACCTCTCTGATAATAGGATGGTCTCCTCGTGAAGTTTCTCAGCCCCTTCATCTACTGGAGCTGGAGCTGGAACTTGAGCTGGAGCATACAACTGTTCTCAGAGGGGAGAAGGAGGAGAATGGGAACAACCTACCAGACTCTCATCCTAGAAGTGAAAACTTAAATCTTTCAAAAGAGGAGTTTAAATCAGCCCTCCAATTGCCCAACTCTAATCTTCACCAAGTTCTCAGCTGGAGGAACTGAAGGGAAGGAGGACAATGATACTCTTGAATTCCTTATGACTTCAGTGAAGGAATAGAGTTTGAGCATTCATCTGCTTCTAGGACAGGGGTAGAAATCATGTGGCCCTCTAGATGTTGTTGGACTACAAGTTCTAGCTAAAATAACCAATGGTGAGGAATACTAGGAGCTGTAGTCTAACAACATTTGGAGGGCCACATGATTCCCACTCCTGTTCTAAATCTCAGGATTCAAGTGGGCATTGCAGTTTGTTGGGAGAACTCCTGTTGCCCCTGGAATATCAAAGTTTGGCCAGAAACTTGGAACCAACAGAATGTTTTTCTCTCCTTCTTGTGTCTGTCCTCTGCTCCAGGCTGGTTCATCCCAGATCTTGCTCAATACCTGGTGGGTTTCTGTGCTAATGGAAAGGAGATAGGTCTGGCTTCTGGCAAAGACTGAAGACCATTTCAAACATTACTGTCTCTCCTACAATGAGATAAATTACTGTATGTCAGTTGCTCAGTGGGACATCGATAATTAAGTACACATCAACAACAAGAAGACTGGAAGAATGCCGGTGAATTTGACTCCCATGCCCTCAAAATCTCCTTCCCTCCAAATACTCAAAATGCCTTCTGGCTTTGTTGCATACAATTGGGGCTGTTTTTCTTATGCTTGGGTGGGATGGGGAACAAAACTTTATTCTGTCCTAGAAAATACAGATGCCTTTCAAAGCAAGCCAGATCTTGGGCCTTTTGGAAATCTTGTCCAAAATAGATGGGGGAAGGGACTTAAATCAGATGACACAACCTCCTTGCCCGTTTATTTGGAAATTTGCCACATTTTGGAACTTATTTGAATGCATCAGTTTTTTTTAAGAAGATCAGTCAAGTAAGTCCTGTAAGAGTCAAAATGTGTTAATACAACCTTCACTGACCTTTGCAGCCATCCTCCACCCGGAAGCAGCCTCTGTAAGGTCATTGACCATTGTGAGAGAGATGTTTTCAGGTTTCTGTCAGTAACATCATGCAAGATGTACAAGTATCCTGTACGTCTTTTAAGAAAATCAGCTGGGAGATGAGGAGAAAAGGGGTTCATAACATGAAAGGGCAGGAAGAGTAATTTGAGTCGAAAAAGGCCAATATGCTCATTGGGACACATAAATCAGACCCAGTGGCTTGTCATGGAAAGACATTAAATCAATCCATGACAGTTTTTTAAGACTACGTCCAGTTCTGTCTCACCTCATTAACAGTAAAAGACCATTCAAGAAGAATTAAAAACACAATAAATAGTCCCTCATTCCTAAATCTTTTAAATTTCCATATGTCCAAGATGGGTTCTCTCTGTTTAAAAAAGCTGAAACATTGCTTAGATTGGATGTCATGGAAGATAACACTATCTATGGCTACTAAAGATTGCTACATGTTACACTGAGTGCCAGAGAAAGTATTTCTCTGAAATTCAGCTCCTGAAGAATACAAGACTGTAGGTGATAATGCTATGCTCATGTCCTGCTTGTGGGTTTCTCAGGGGAAGCATCAAATAGCCACTACAGGCTGCTGGACTACACAGGATTTAATTTGATTTAATTTTACACAGGATTTAACATGATTTTTTCTTATGAATACACACATTTGAAAAAGAAATTGTGTTGAGCAGATAAATTTTTGCCAGGAAACCCACTTGAACTGGGAACCTAAGAGTAAGAGACTGGGACCAAACCCAGAGACTTCTTTTCCAACATGCATGTTAATAAGATCCCAGATCCCTCTTTAGGCACAGGGAAGAACAATTGTTTAGTTGTGAAGCAATTGCTTCACATGCATACAATCCAGGTTCAGTCCTCAGCATCACCAGGCAAACCAAAGCATGTGCTCTATAACTTAGGCCCGGTACAGACGGGTGCTTTGTGGTGCCCTGGGGCCAAAACTAGGGCTCAGGAAAGCGGAGTGACCTCACACTCCCAAACCCTAGTACATGACAGCAGCGCCATTACAGCAGCCTCCCATCCACATGGGGACCACCATCATTACACAAGCATGGTGCAGAGTCCACACGTCGCGGCACCACACTTGTATCATCAACACATGCCAGGGTGCCAATGGCGCACTCATTTCATCTGCTGCGAGCACCAAAAAGAACCTGCTTTTAGCGGGTTCTTTTTAGTGTGATGGACGGAGTCTGCATGGTTTGGCTTATGTGGTCTCCCTCCTTTTGAGGTGGTCTGTTGAGCCCCTTAATTATGTTATCGTCCCTTTTCTCATATATAAAGTTCCCTCTTCCTGAGTCCAGTTTCTATGTGTGATTGTGAAAGCTGGACAGTGAAGAAAGCTGACAAGAAGAAAATCTATTCATTTGAAATGTGGTGCGCGAGAAAAGTTCTACTGATACCGTGGACTGCAAAAAAGACAAATAAATGTGTCCTAGAGAGAATCAAGTACGAACTTTCATTAGAAGTGAAGATAAGCTGAGGCTGTTGTACTTGGAACGTATCATGAGATGACACGACTTGTAGAAAGACAATAATGCTTGGTAAACTGGAAAGCAGTAAGGAAAGAGGAAGCTCACATGGCAGGTGGATTGATGCAAGCAAGGAAGCCATGGACCTGAGTTTGCAAGACCTAAGGAGGCCAAGGTTCTTGGAGGTCTTTCATGTATAGAGTCAGCCCAAGTTGGAGTCAACTCGACATCAAATAACAAAAACAACTTCCTGAGTCATTGGTCCATCTAGTCTAATATTGTCTACTTTGTCTGGAAATCACTTCCCATGCACTTAGACAGAATATTTTTCCCATAACTTTCTAACTGGAGATGGACTTTCTGTCTGCAAAGCATGTGTTCTACCCCTTCCCCGAGGCTTCTGTGTAGAGGACATCATCATACCATGGCTTCAACATTTCAGAAACACACGTCCAATACAAACAGAGGGGTGAGTGCTCAGCATACAACCAAGATGGGCAAAATTCTAGGCTGGCTGAGTGTAAAACAGGGCCACACATCTTGCCATCATTGCTCCACAGAAACTTATGGGGAGAATTGCCAAGGAAATCTTTTACCCCAGCATTTGTCTTGCATGTTTCAGTTCAGGACAGAAACTTGTCACCTGTGATTAAAGAAACCTTCTGTTTCTGGGCAGGGGAAAGAATGGAAATTCCACTGGAGTGAGGCTCAACTCTACTGTTGCTTGTTTCTGCTGCTATTTTATGTGCTCTGTCGAGTTAACACAAATAAAATGGGTCATGCCTTTATGGCGGGGGCGGGGTAAATAATGTAGATGTTCTCTAATTAGATCTGCATTGTTCCAATGTTTCTCCTGTCAGCCTGCTCTTTTATACATTGTTTCCTTGTATTAGGCAAGCTAATTAAAGAGCGAAAGGCAAGA